>JAASAO010000228.1:0-12500 GCA_017311375.1 Mytilus coruscus | reverse complement strand
TATAGATTATGTGTGTGCTATGTTGCAATTCAACGAGGAAGTTCACCCCAAACAGTTGTTTTACTCTTTTTGCTGTTTTGGGAGTCGTTTTGTTTCTTTTCTTACAATTATTAAATTTGATCTAAGACGATTCCTCTTTCTTGTTTTTATACCCAATGGGTTGTTATGCACTCGGGGGTTATTGTTTTAACTTTCCAGACTCTTTGATGATTATCGTAAATGCTAAAGATTATTTCAAACATCCACCAATTTGACTTGTTTTATCTTTTGTTTCTTTTTTTTTTTTTTTATTTATAGAGAATTAGGTCTGTCCATTTTTGTGGAAAGACCTATTGAATTATTCTGATTATTAGGTCTTTCCACTTTTCTGTGGAAAGACCTATTGATTTTCTTCTGATTATTATTTTTTCTACTTCTTCCTCCACTTTTAATTCTTGTGTATAAATTTTGTTTCGCAAGATGTCGCTTAGATGTTTGGTATATGATATCGGATAGTTTATGCGCCGTTGAATTTGACCCTGCTTAACGGAATACTTTTCATTGTAGGAGTTATCTCCCCGAACACTGTTTTCCTTGTGAGTGCATCTCCTCTGTTACCGTAAAAGAAAGCGACAAATTTATTTTACCAAATTGCTCGTTATATCCTCAGGATGTTTTGCCCACTTTGACCGAACGATACGAAGACTTCATATGAGAGTTATTTCCCTTTTGTATTTGACATAAGTGATATATGAATGTAACTCATGAACCGTAACGGATAGAGACCTAGAATATCTTGATTTGAGGTCCTTGGTCCAGGTCAATGGCCAAGGTCATATTCTAAATTTTGATTTTGGCTTATTCTCACTTCTTTTATAAACCGTACAAGATACCGACAACATGTTATTAGTAAATTGTGATTTGCGACATCTCGTAACTCATAAATTTTGATTGAAAGGGTGCATGGACATTTAACGGGAGTTTTCGTCCCTCTTAAATTAAGAATAATGCGTAAAGTGATCTGGTTCATTAACCATGCATATAACAGACCTAGGGTCTTTTGATTTGAGATCCTTGGTTTATGACCTTGAAATTGAGGTCAAGGTCATTGGTAAATTTAATGTGCTAGATTATGACCTATGCTTTATATTCATATTTATGCATTATAAAGCCATAGGAATTTCTGCATTAGGTTGAAAGCCATATGACCTTAAAAATCAAACCGGAAGTGACCTTGTGTGGAAGTGGCTATTTTTTACTTATTTAATGTAAAATTATATAGAACAATATATTTTTGAAAGCAGTGTCAAATTAACAATCAAATAATACTGGAAATCACATTTTCAGACCAGAAGTAACAAATTACCTCCTTATTTCGAACAAAATTGTATAGAAACCATATATTTTGGAATCAGCAAACGACACTGGAACTGACATTTCAAACCGGACTTTAATATTTTCATATCAAAATATATCGTAAGGGTTGGAAAGAACTTCAATTGTTCTCTGAACAATTGGTTTTAATTATTAGGCTTTTCACTTTTCTGTTGAAAGACCTATTGTATTTGTTCTGATTATTATTATTAGGTCTTTCCACTTTTCGGTGGAAAGACCTATTGTATTTGTTCTGATTATTATTATTATTATTATTATTATTATTATTATTATTGGTCTTTCCACTTGTCTGTGGAAAGACCTATATATTTGTTCTAATTATTAGGTCTTTCCACTTTTCTGTGGAAAGACCTATTGTATTTGTTCTGATTATTATTATTATTTTTTTTCTTCCGCCAAATTTTGTTCTTGCGATAAATGTTTGTTTCGCAATATGTCGCTTAGATATTTCTCATATTGTATCGTATAGTTTATGTGTTTTAAATTTCACCCTGCTAAGCCGAACCATTTTCTTTGAAAGAGTTATCTCCTATTAACTGTTTATCATGTGTTTGCATCTCCTTCGTAACAAAAAGATATCGACAAAATTTCTTTTACAAATTGTTCGTTACATCCTCAGGAATTTTTGGCTAATTTGGATCGAAGCAATTCGATGAAATTTGAAATGAGTTATCTACCTTTACGAAATGAATTTGTCGGTATGTGTTATTAACTTATAAACCGTTAACCGTATAACCCTGGAATGTTTTTATTTGAGGCCCCTAGGTCCTAAATTAAAAAATGAGGTCAAGGTCAAGTTCTCAATTGTGACTTTTCCTTGTTTTGCATTTTCTCCAACACTTTAAAAGATATGCATAAAAGAACAAGTGCAAAATGATGGCTTTATGGTAATGAAGATGTTACATTTGGTCTGATACAATCTAATGGCATTTTATAGGAGTAAGTGCCCTGAAATGTCTAAATATAAGGTTAATTGATTATTACTTTAACTTGGTTCATTATAAAGCTATATGACCTTTAACAAAATGTTGGGTGACATATGACCTTGAAAAATGTCAACCGGAAGTGACCTTGTGAAAATCAGAAGTAGCCTTTTTGCACTTTTTCATGGAAAAGTATTCAGAATCCATATATTTTGTAATATAAATACATAAACTTATTACTTAAGACCAAAAGTGACTTTCGATAAACCGGAAGTGGCCAATTATCTCTTGTTTTACATGCAAAAGTACATAGAAACTATATATTTTTGGAATCAGTGTAAAAGAAGCTATCAAATGAGACCGGAAGTGACGTTTAATTCACCGGAAGTAGCACATTATCTCCTTATTTCACTCAAAAGTATATAGAAACCATTCATTTATCGCATTAGTTTGAAGAAACTTATGATTGGAGACCATTTTAACTTTGAGTGAACCGGAACTAGCTTCTTTTCAATAACTTTGAAAATTGATGTGGAAGACCTTCAATTGTTCTCTGAACAATTGGTTTTAATTTTTTTTTTTTCTTCCGCCAAATTTTGTTCTTGCGATAAATATTTGTTTCGCAATATGTTGCTTAGATATTTCATACATTGTATCGTACAGTGTATGCGCTTTTAAATTTCACCCTGCTAAGCCGAAAATTATCTTTGTAAGAGTTATCTCCCTATTCACTGTTATCAAGTGTGTGCATCTCCTTCGTAACAAAAATATATCGACAAAATTCTTTTCTAAATTGTTCGTTACATCCTCAGAAATTTTGGCTAATTTGGATCGAAGCGATTCGATGAAATTTTATAGTAGTTATCTACCTTTACCAGAAAAATTTGTTGGTATGTTTTTAACTCATAAACCTTTAACCGTATAACCCTGGAATCTTTTATTTTAGGCCCGTAGGTCCTAACTTAGAAAATGAAGTCAAGGTCAAAGGTCAAGGTCAAGTTCTAAATTGTGACTTTTCCTTGTTTTGCATTTTCTCCAACACTTTAAAAGATATATATGAAAGAACAAGTGCAAAATGTTTGCTTTATGGTAATGAAGATATGTTACATTTGGTTTGAAACAACCTAATGGCATCTTATAGGACATAGTGCCCTGAAATGTCTAACTATAAGGTTAATTGATTATTACTTTAATTTGGTTCATTATAAAGCCATATGACCTTTAACAAAAGGTTGGTTGACATATGACCTTGAAAATGTCAACCGGAAGTGACCTTGAGAAAACCGGAAGTAGCCTTTTTGCATTTTTTTCATGGAAAAGTATTCAGAATCCATATATTTTGCAATATAAATACATAAACTTATTACTTAAGACCAAAAGTGACTTTCGATAAACCGGAAGTGGCCAATTATCTCCTGTTTTACATGCAAAAGTATATAGAAACTATATATTTTTGGAATCAGTGTAAAAGAAGGTATCAAATGAGACTGGTAGTGACGTTAACTTCACCGGAAGTAGCACATTATCTCCCTTATTTCACTCAACAGTATATAGAAACCATTCATTTATCGCATCAGTTTGAAGAAACTTATGATTGGATACCATTTTAACTTTGAGTGAACCGGAACTAGCTTCTTTTCAATGACTTTGAAAATTGATGTGGAAGACCTTCAATTGTTCTCTGAACAATTGGTTTTAATTTTTTTCTTCCGCCTTATTTGTTCTGATTATTATTATTATTATTATTATTATTATTATTATTGGTCTTTCCACTTTTCTGTGGAAAGACCTATTGTATTTGTTCTGATTATTAGGTCTTTCCACTTTTCTGTGGAAAGACCTATTGTATTTGTTCTGATTATTATTATTTGTTTTTCTTCCGCCAAACTTTGTTCTTGCGATAAATGTTTGTTTCGCAATATGTCGCTTAGATATTTCTCATATTGTATCGTATAGTTTATGCGCTTTTAATTTCACCCTGCTAAGATGAACAATTTTCTTTGTAAGAGTTATCTCCTATTCACTGTTTATCAAGTGTGTGCATCGTCTTCGTAACAAAATGATATCGACAAAATTCTTTTCTAACTTGTTCGTTACATCCTCATGAATTTTTGGCTAATTTGGATCGAATGTTTCCATGAAATTTTATCATTTTAGAATTATCTACCTTTACCAAATAAATTTGTCGGTATGTTTATCTAACTCATAAACTGTTAACCGTATAACGCTGGAATCCTTTTATTTGAGGCCCTAGGTACTAACTTAGAAAATGAGGTCAAGGTCAAAGGTCAAGGTCAAATTCTCAATTTTGACTTTTACTTGTTTTTGTATTTTCTCTATCACTTTTGAAGATAAATATAAAAGAACAAGTGCAAAATGTTTGCTTTATTTTAATGAAGATATGTTACATTTGGTCTGAAACAATCTAATGACATCTTATAGGAGTTAATACCCTGAAATGTCTAATTATAAGGTTAATTGATTATTACTTCAACATTGTTCATTATAAAGCCATATGACCTGTAACAAAAGGTCGGGTGAGATATGACCTTGAAAATGACAACTGAAGTGACCTTGAAAACCGGAAGTAACCTGTTTTGCATTTTTTTATTAAAAAGTACTCAGAATTCATATATTTTGTAATTTTAATTCATTTCCTTATCACTAAAGACTAAAAGTGACTTCCGATAAACCGGTAGTGGCCAATTATCTCCTGGTTTTCAGGCGAAAGTATATAGAAATTATATATTTTGGAATCAGTGTGAAAGAAGGTATCATATTAGACCGAAAGTGATATTTACTTCACCTGAAGTAGCCCTTCATCTCCTTATTTCACTCAAAAGTATATAGAAACCACTTATTTATCGCATCAGTTTGAAGGAACTGATGATTAGATGACAATTTTAACTTTGAGCAAACAGGAACTAGCTTCTTTTCAATGAATTTGAAAATTGCTGTGGAAAGACCTTCAATTGTTCTCTTTTTTTTCTTCCGCCAAATTTGTTTCTTGCGATAAATTTTGTTTCGCAACATGTCGTTTAGATATTTGGTATATGTTATTGAACAGTTTATGCGCTTTTAAATTTGACCCTGCTAAGCCAAACAATTTTCATTGTAAGAGTTATCTCCCTGAACACTGTTTTTCTTTTGTGTACATCTTCTTCCCAACCGTTAAAGATTACGACAAATTTATTTTTCCAAATTGCTCGTTAAATGCTCAGGATATTTTATTTAATTTTGACCGAAGCGATATAGAAATTCCATATGAGAGTTATTTCCCTTATGCATTTGAAATCAGTGATATGCATTTGTAATTGCTAAATCATAAGTGATAGAGACCTAGGGTCTTTTGATTTGAGGTCATTGGTAAAAAAAGAAAAGGTCAAGGTCAAAGGTCAAGGTCATATTCAAAAACCTTTTGTTAGTTACATCTTAAGGAATTTTTGGCTGATTTGGATCAAAGTGATTTGGTGAAATCATTTAGGAGTTATCTACCTTTATCAACTAAACTTTTAAACTAAACTACCTTTAACAAATTTATTTGATAAAGGTAGTTTAGTTTAAACATATTTCATTTGTCATTTTGAACAATAAAATATGTTTAAACTAAACTATCTTTATCAAATAAATTTATCGTTTTGTTTTGTAACTCATAAACAGTTAGCCGTATAAACCTAGTCTTTTATTTGAGGTCCTTGGACCCTGACTAAGAAAATGAGGTCAAGGTCAAAGATCAAGGTCATGTTCTCAATTTTGACATTTGCTTGTTTTTGCATTTGCTTGTTTTGCATTTTCTCTGACACTTTTAAGATATATAAGAAAAACTAGTGCAAAATGTCTGCTTTATTGTGATGAAGATATGATACATAAGGTCTGAAACAATCCAATAACATCTAATAGGAGTTATTGACCCTGAAATGTTTTATTTGATGGTAAATTGATAATTACTTCAAATTGTTACATGATAAATCCATAAGATCTTTTGCAAAATGTTAGGTGACAAGTGACCTTGAGTGAACCGGAAGTAGTAATTTTGCACTTATTTCATGGAAAAGTACCTAGAAACCATATTTATTTAGTGTAAAGACGTCATAAACAGTCAGAGAAAACATGATCTTGTGCAATGCCAAGATACAGGTACCGACAGATTGTAGATCCATGAATGTGCATATGTATATAACAATAATATTTAGCTTGCTTTTATTTACTGATAACAAAATCAATATTAATACCAATAAAATCAATATTCAAAGATCTAATTACAGTGTTGAATTGGTAACCTTTTAGAATATGTTTATTTAAAAGATGGATAAGTTTACCAGGATCGTATCGTATCCGGGCACGATAAACAACATCTAAAAAGGAGGATGTGCTATTCCGTTTGAAATAAGTTTTCTACAGGTACAACCAAACTTCAAAATTAAATCTTTATATCAATGGAAGAATTTAGTAAAAGTTTTAAGTAATTGGTGGTAACGAAATCCCTGACTTAATAATTTACCAGTAATATATAGATTAAAATCGAAAATGTCACAACAGATACGGGCATAGCGAACGAGTTGGGATATATAACACCGTAATATGGAAACAATGGAACGTCACCATCCAAAAAGGAAAAATAACAAAAGGGAACAAAAAGTCGCCCCTTTTGTCATAAATTTTTGTTAGAGTTTCTCGTGTAAAGTAAAATATCTAAATCTAGGAAAGGACGGTAATTATCGTTTACATTTGATTTATTTAAAGTTCCTTGGGTAAATTTCGGCAGTATATTTACAAAATTCTTGATTATTTAACGAAAAATATCATCAAGATCACGGTAAGTGTTGTTGATTTTATCAATTAAATGCAATGTAGACGAGTCTTTACTGAGTTTGGTGATTCATAACAGTACACAAACAAGTCTGCTAATAAAGGGCGCAATTAGTGCCCATAGGAATACCTACAACCTGTCGATAAACTTTGTTGCCGAAACGTACATAAATATTATCAAGGAGAAAATTAACAGATCCAATCATCTCATCACACCTCCAGTAAGTATATCTGGCATATTTTCCTTTTCATTAGAGAAGAAGGCTTTAAATGAGTTGCAGCAAATACATTTGCATTCAAATTTACCGAACGACCATTTAATTAAAAGGAACATAATCAAAAGGACCATGAATAGCACGTTATTTATTTAAAACATCCAAAGAATTTTTACACTCCAAAAATAGTTTATTCCACTATTTTCATATATTTTATTACAAAAGTTAATGATAAGTTCTTTGATAGTAGTTAAGGAACTAGTTAAAAGCACTGAAAGACTAGTTGTAGAACACTTACTACAGGCCGAGATGCAACGATATTTTACTGTTGTTTTTTTTGTGTAGTTTAGGTAACACATACATAGTAGGAACCTTCAAATATTCAGAAGATGCCTTAAGCTGTGATGTGGTTATGATATGTTTGTTTACTATATGACTCTCTGTGGAGCGTACGGTCTTGAATGTAAATGAATTTAAAATTTCATTCTTAAGAACGTCCGTCTAGTATTTACGGCATACAGAACCACCACCACCACATTGTTGGCTGCTTTGTCGGCCGGTACAAACACAAACCGCTTTGAAAGTTCTTGAAGTTTATTTCTTATTCTAGTAATAGGCGTATTATGTACTCTTTTATCTATTTCTGAATTATTTTCAAAATGTGATAATCGAATATCCACAACATTCATACATTTATTTAAAAAGAATCAGGAGATTTTTATCAGATTTTTCCGTTTACTCCGGTTAAAGTCGTTTGGTATCTAGTCCTTGGTCCATTATGAGGAATTGGAGGTCAAGGTCAAAGGTCAAGGTCATGAATTTTGAAATTTTCTTGTTATTTTTGTTCCAAAGAAACCGTAACAGTTAATAATAAGATGCTTTTCCAAATAATTGTTTACCACACGGAACAACTTCGCATTCAAGTCGAAGTGTTTTGGTGACGCTTTATTGGAGTTTTCTCCTTTATATATTTGAAATCAGTAAAACTCCTCAACCATACAAGTGAATGACCTTGGGTCTTTCGATATGATATCACTGACCTATGACCTTGATATTGAATTGTCGGTCAAAGGTCAGTTTGACGTTCTAGATTTTGACCTGCAAAAATTCATACTGGTTCATTATAAAACCATTACTTCTTTTGCATTTAGTTGGTAGACATATGACCTTTAAAAAGTTAACCGGAAGTGATATAATTTTACCGGAACTTGTCATTTTCAAGTAAGAAATTGAAACATTGTGAAATAACTTTTACATATAGATGCACATGTGTATGTTTTTAATGCTGCTTGGATATTGGGCTTGTAGATATTTATATTATTTCAACTCATTTATGCTACTCTTTTTAAAGGGCTCTACCTGTCAAATTCATGTTCACCGATTTGACTCAAATTCTCATATTTGATTTATAACAATGTAAAACATTTATCCAAAATATTAAAAGTCTAAAATAAACAGTTAACAGGACATGGGCATGATAACACGTAGCTTCGTTTCGTGTGTATTTTAGTCTAGACGCCATCTAATTAACTATCGAGTTGACCTCCAAAGTCATCCGATGACCATATAAGCAATGTAAACATAAATAAAGATATAAATAGATTAAGCGAACTCATGCTATTGGATTTTTCTAGGTATGTTTTATTTCATATTATAGATTAAAATATGTTTATCATCGTTTTCACCTGTATAAGAATGATTTTTTGTGGATCAGATCAGTCAATCAAATGATTTACCTTTGTTTCACTTTCAATGTTGACATTCTTTTCCTTTAAATAACTTTACACATACAATTCACGTGTTATCCATCTCTAGCTAAGGGGTTAAATTGAAGTTCACATGAATACGGATTCAATGAGGTCGAATTATTCACTTGCAAGTGAATAATTCATCATCAATGTTTCTTAGCTTATTTTGACAAAATTGAACCATACTGGCGGCTAAAAGCGAATAATTATTTCACTATTTCACTTTCATTAATGATTGAACAAAAAAAATCATATATTAGATTTTTTATATATCTCGTAGCTAGTGCCCTTTAACCACTTTATTATATTATGTCGATTGTAACTATTGGTAGTGTAAACTGCAAGGGTTTATCAGAAATAGTCAAAAGAATTGATATATTTACAAAATATAAGGACTTATATGATATAGATATAAGAAGATGTGGTATGAGTGCCAATGAGACAACTCTCCATCCAAGTCACAATTTGTAAAAGTAAACCATTATAGGTCAAATTACGGCCTTCAACGGATATAACTATATTAGTAGACACCCAAAGCACATCCGAAAAGAAAACAATGGCTTCATGAATGGGGATATGTGGGAAATTTAGTAGAGGGTAGCTATTCCTTTCAAAAATACTTTTGAATTTAAGATCCATGAGGAAACTTTGACTTGTTTGGTAATTTTATTATATTAGATATCACCATTCATGATTACCTCTGATATAGATGCATTCGTAATTTCATCAGATATTGGGATCAGTTATAGATCGAATCATTCTCCGGTACTTATTAATTTAAGATTTTCGAGCCAGATAAGAGGAAGGGTACCTGGAAATTTAATAAAAGTCTTTTTGTGGGAATTTGAATTTATTGAAAAGGTAAAGGGATATCAAAACTGTCATTGAAGTATATGAGTCTGATCCATCTATGGATATTGAGACAGAGGATACACAGTTTAATATAAGCTATCAGCTTTTATGGGATATGATCAAGATGAAAGTCAAACGGATTTGCAATCTCATTTTCGTCATTTCAGAAGAAGGAAGGAAATAAAAAGAAAATAATTACTATTATATAAGATATCATTATTAGATAAAAAAACTCTTGGTGAATAACTTGCCATCAGTACACCAAGAAAGGAAAGGGTGGAACTAGAAAATATTAAGGAAAAAAGGTCAAAGGGATAATTACAAGAGCTAAGGAACGATGGCAAGTAGATGGGAAAAAGGGAAGTAACCGTTGTTGTAATTTGGAAAGGAAACATTACACAGAAAAAAAATATTCCTAAACTTATTATGGAGGACGTGTATGAGATAACAGATCCAAGTATATTTAGAAATGAACAAAACAATTTTATAAAAAATTATATACTAGTTCTAATCCATTGTTACTTGAAACTCACAGGGACACATTTTCAGCATAACAATCCTTTTATTACAAAACCTAATAGGAAAAGGTGGGTTACTTTGAGGGACCTTTAACAATGCAGGAATGTCTGTCTTCTCTTTAACATATAAAGAATTCCAGTATAGATGGATTCACTGCTGAGTTTTATAAAACAAAATTGAATAATATTAAGATACCACTGGTAAGATATTTAAATGAGGCTATAGAGTCTGGAAAGTTCTCTATCACTCAAAGACAGGGACTCATTACTTGTATACCAAAGAAGAGTAAGTCAGAATTGTATCTAAAGAACTGGAGACCTATCACACTGTTGTGTGTGGACTATAAGAAAGCTACAACAAGTCTAGCAAATAGACTCAAAAGGTGCTGGTAAATATAATAAGCCAAACAGAAAAGGTTTTCTTAAAGGTAGGTATATAGGAAAATTTTCTATATTTATCTATGATCTGATCGAAAAGGTAGACGAAGATGACATTCCTGGACTTCTTTTAGTCGATTTTGAAAAATTTCGACACAGTTGAATGGTCTTTTATATTAGAGGCTTCACATTTTATGGCTTTGACCATATATTTATAAGTTGGATAAGGGCATGCTACTGTGATGCCTCTAGTGCAGTGTTAAATAACGGATATATTTCAGATATTTTTCATTGAAAAGGGGGTTCGTCAAGGGATCCTCTGATGCTTTATATGTATTATTTTGCTATTGTGTAAAATGTCTTGGCTGTAAAAATGATTAGATCCACAAAATTACTCCCCTTCGAAAGTTTTGCTGCTCAGTTATATACAAACATTTAGGGGTGACAAATTTTACACTTAAGTCAAGAAGTAAAATTACAAAATACCGAACTCAAGGACAATTCTAAATGGAAAGTCCTTAGTAAATGGCAAATTTAAAAGATCAAACACATCAAACGAATGGATAACAACTGTCATATTCCTGACTTGGTACAGACATTTTCTTATGTAGAAAATGGTGGATTAAACCTGGTTTTATAGCTAGCTAAACCTCTCACTTGTATGACAGTCGCATAAAATTCGAATAAAAGATGGGTTGCTTTATTTAGCTAAAAAGTCAATCCTTTTGGCATGATATCCTGGAAATTGTTTTAAGTTGCAAAATAAGTTTAAAGTTGAAAACAATACTGCTATTCAGGCCCAGTTCATATGGATGAACCCAAACATCAAAATAGGTGGCAAGATGATTTTGAAGTTCAAATATATTGGAAATTGTGTATTCTTTATTAATGATCCGGTGTCAGATAATTATTCATTATTCTCATATGGAGAATTTAAAAAGAGTATAATATCAATACTAATTTTGTTTTATGGTATTAAAAGTGCAATTTCAAATAGATGGAAAAGTATGATAGGAGGTAGTTTTAAATTGGATAATATTGAAAATAAATTGGTAGATAAAGCTAAAAGGAACCAAAATCTTGTAAATTTTTCTTACATTACTTTTGGAAGATAATAAAGTGTTAGCTTTATCTTCCGTCATAAATGAGAAATAGATTTAAATATACAGATTGAAGATTGAAATACTATTTCCTCCATGCCTTTTATTATAAACAGAAATTCGTTTTACAAACTTTTCTTTTAAGATTCTTCATAGGATTCTACCATGTAATTCATTTTAAATTTATTGAAATGTAAATTAAAAGAAACTGAATTATGTACATTTTGTTCAGAAATCAGAGAACATTTTTTTCACATTTTGGAATGTCATGTTATACAAAATTTCTGGTTATCCATTGTAGACTGGATTAGAAATTATGACATTATCTTGCCTTTCAGCGCAAAAAAGTCATTGTATGTGTGTCTGAGGATTTTGTCAACAGTAAAAAGTTAATAATATTTTGTTGTTATTTAAATACTATATATTCAAATGTAGATATAAGAACATATTGCCCACAAAATATGGTGGGATAGAATATTTGAAATATTGGATTAATATAGAAAATACTCTGTATGTTTCTTAACCCCTGCACAAAAGAAAAATGGATCAGAAGTGGCAATTGTTAGAAGCAGCTTTTAATTAA
>JAASAO010001583.1:0-67918 GCA_017311375.1 Mytilus coruscus | reverse complement strand
GTCCGTGTAAGAAGATTTATACAGGACCAGCCAAACTTTCAAATAAACAATGTCCATCTATGCAACAATTCAGTAAAAGAAACCAGTTATATGTCTGGAATAATCTTCATCAGGTTTTCTCGTAATTTTTATGAAGCCAACACTAGGCAATAAATGATTAAGATCAGTAAAATGAGAAGAATGAATTTGATATATTTTTCGTAATCGCTGAGATTGGCTTTTATCATCAAGCGTATGATAAATGATTTGAATTACTGACAATATCATTGTGTTATGAAATACATATAACATGTATAGTACATGACATGTATACTTGATGCGATATCACCGATATCGACATATTACATTTTTGAAAAACAACCACGCATAACCTTGTTTTTTAGGTTCATAAGTGCATATTTGTATAGCTTAAGTCTATTACAAAAATATTTGACTACAATATTGAAATTAAATATAAAACATTTATGTTCATCACGCAGTCACTTTGACTTGCTTTTCTCAGCAAAGAATGCATATTTAAAATTAAGAAACTCCTGCATCTGTGGTGAAGGGAACAATGAAATCTGTCAAGAAAATAAAGACATACCTGTAAAATAGTTACACACTTCTACTCCATTTGATTGAAAACATGATTTCCATAATCCCATATGAACTAAATCTCCAATTGTATACCAATATGTAGTTGAAAATCCTATTATATGCAGAATGAATGATACAGTGGTAATAATACTTCCCCCAATAATCATCGGTGGAATAGTAGCTAAGGTATCCGCCATCATCAAATATTAGTCGTCTGTAGTGTTTAAACTCGCTAATGTCTAACGGTAACACGTATTATGTGGTTTTATAGAATTATGTTCGCTATTGCATAAGTGATATTTATAAGATTCAATCTTTTGTTATATAGTAAGTAAGTCGAAAGATGACGTTTAATGGACATGGTTCGGATACGCACACGGATACAAGTGCAACCTTCCTAGAAAGGCACTGAGTGCTTTGTAAAATTATAAATTACGTCAGATTTTGGTTTTGTGTTTGTGTGATTTTTTAGTTAAAACTAAAGTTTTTTTGATTATTCAATACGTATTTACTGTGGATATATGAGTCTTCATGGAAAACCAATTTTCGTAAATTTCATAGGAAAAGGTGAACTACGAATTGAGGAATGTTCAACGAAGTCTAATTTTTCTAGATCTTTGTTTGCTAACCACGAAAATACAATTTAACTGAATCAACTTAAATACATGAATCCTTTCATAAAGTATATCTATTATCTTAGTTTGAATTAACGCAAACGATATTGGAGATATGTAAAAAAGGAATGCATTGTTTCAATGGTGTTAGAGAAGAAATTTGGATGTTATATGTTTGCAAGAAACTCATTGTTAAACATTGGTGGAAATGAATAGGGTAAAAAATGGGAAGAGTTAAGTTTTAGGTGTAACGGGACTTACGATATATTAATTTTAGTAACACCAAGCTAAGATATTAACGTTAATGACAAATATACAGCTGCAGAGGAAGGAAATTGATGGTTGAATTTAAATTAGACTCAAACGAAATTGTTCGCAGTTTTAATGTGTACGCCCCTTATAATACCATAGAAAGAACAGACTTCTTCATGTTCTTTGATAAGTTAATCAAGTATAAAGAAAATGTGGTCGTGAACTATATGTTATGGGAGATTTTAACTGTTGTCTAAATAAGACATTAGATAGATCCAAACAAAAAGCAATACTCATTTTCAAGGGATAATCATACTCGTGAATAGATTAAATATTCACTAGTGAAAATATTGATTGTAGATTAAACAATTCAAATACCGTTTATTTCCCGTTCGGTGATCACAACGGCGTGACAATTACTATGAAAACCTACAAACCAGAAAGAGGTCCTGGTTATTAGGAAATTAATAAAAATGAAATAAAAACCGACCAAATTAAAGATATATTTGAAACATTCTGGAATTCTTGGAAACATAACATAAATAAATTTAAAGATAAAAAGGAGTTATGGGACCGAGAGGCTGGGGAAAGTCACAAAATGTAAATAAAACTCTCTCTGAAACAGCAAAAAGTTTATGTGATAGTGAATTTCGAAAGATAAAATAAAAAGGGATACAATACCCCGGGAAGTTGGCATAACTGCACTTCGAGAATGCATCGGGAGCTAAGATAAATTTTGAAAAGACTACAGGGTTATATTTTGGTCGTTAGAAATATATACATGTAGTTCCAAAATATTAAAAACAAATTAAGTTGTCAAGTCAACCAATTAAAGCATTGGGAAATATGCAAGGATACATTATAAATGTAGAAGATATATGGTTAGAAAAAACAAGAAAAGTAAGTCGTGTATTTGGGTTTTGAAATCTCGTGACCTAACATTCAAGAACAGGGTCTTTATAGCAAAATCATTGATTATATCTAAAGTATGGTTTGAAATTGAAATGCGAGGAATATCTGAATTTTTTTTAAAGTAATAAACAACATCAAGTTGAATTTTAAATGGGAGGAGGAGAAAATTTACTTTACCAAGTTGAAAGGGACGTGTGTTACTTACCAGCAGGAGAAGTGAGAATGGGTATGATCAACATAGACTCGTTCATTAAATTAAGCAGATCAAAAGCATGCAACAGATATTAAGATCACAAAAGGTAACTGGAACACGCTTGCCAAATCCTTGGGAAGAGGAAATTCAGATTATTTGGAAATGTAGGAATATGATCAAATATCAGTCTAAATGTTTACCTTCCAGCCAATCCATATAATAAGCAAAACGGAAACTCGACAGTTTAACAGAACCTATGTATATATCATTTTTTCACACACAAAAACATATGCAGCTGAATTAAAGCTTATTTAAAGCTTTGAGTAAATTACTTATCATTTTTACTTAGAATACATTCTTTTCGTATTTGGAACATTATACATCCACCAAAAGAACAAAGCATTAATGAATGAAAACGTCGAGCATGTGAACTTAATAAAAATGCTGACCGACATATTACAATGTAATCCAGGTGTTAAAAGTACAAAGTAAATGTAAAGTGTATAAGATTTTAGTGTGTCTTTTGATGTGTTTTATCTAACGGAGAATGTTATACCATTTGATCGAGTTTTTTGTCTATGTAACATGTGTAATAAATAAGAATATTACTTGTGTACTACATATAGAAACTAGATTTTGTTATATATTGAAGTCCACCGTTTATGCCTGGTAAATGGAACATTGTAAACACAGCACTCTTTGTGCATACCTTCCTGGGTTGTTCAAGGTAAATTATATGCTGGTATTTTGCAATAAACGTTTTTCAAGTCTTAAAATAAATATACACAAATCTTAAGTATATGCTTTTTTTTTATTTTTACAGTTTCGGTTTTCGTATTTTGGGTTCGGATCTTCGTATTTTGGTATACCATCTTCGTATGTTTGTTGAGAATCACTATTATAAGTTATATGACACATTCTGCGAGCTTACAGGAAAATGCTTCATAGTGAGAGTTTACAGGGAACATGACGCATAGTAAGAGCTTACAGGGAACATGTCACATAGTTAGAGCGTACAGGAAACATGACTAATAGTGAGAGCTAACAGGGAACCTGACACATAGTGAGAGCTTACAGGGAACATGACACATAGTTAGAACTTAAAGGGAACATGCCTAATAGTGAGAACGTACAGGGAACATGACACATAGCGAGAGCTTACAGGGAACATGTTGCATAGTGAGAGCTGACAGGGAACATGACACATAGTGAGAGCTTACAGGGAACATGACTTATAGTGAGAGCTTACAGAGAACATGACACATAGTTAGAGCTTACAGGGAACATGACTAATAGTGAGAGCTTACAGGGAACACGACTAATAGTGAGAGCTTAAAGGGAACATGCCTAACAGTGAGAACGTACAGAGAACATGACACATAGCGAGAGCTTACAGAGAACATGTCGCATAGTGAGAGCTGAAAGGGAACATGACACATAGTGAGAGCTTACTGGGAACATGACTAATAGTGAGAGCTTACAGGGAACATGTCTAATAGTGAGAGCGTACAGGGAACATGACACATAGTTAGAGCTTTCAGGGAACATGACTAATAGTGAGAGCTTACAAGGAACATGACTAATAGTGAGAGCTTACAAGGAACATGACTAATAGTGAGAGCTTACAGGGAACATGCAGCATAGTGAGAGCGTACAGGGAGCAAGACTAATAGTGAGAGCTTACAGGGAACATGACACATAGTGAGAGCTTACAGGGAACAAGAATAATAGTGAGAGCTTAAAGGGAACAAGACTTATAGTGAGAGATTACAGGAAACATGACACATAGTGAGAGCGTACAGGGAGCAAGACTAATAGTGAGAGCTTATAGGGAACATGACTAATAATGAGAGCTTACAGGGAACATGCCGCATGGTAAGAGCGTAAGGGAACAAGAATAATAGTGAGAGCTTACAGGGAACATGACTAATATTGAGAGCTTACAGGGAACATGACACATAGTGAGAGCTTACAGGGAACATGACACATAATGAGAGATTACAATGAACATGACACATAGTGAAAGCTTACAGGGAACAAAACTAATAGTGAGAGCTTACAGGGAACATGACATAGTGAGAGCTTACAGGGAACATGACTAATAATGAGAGCTTACAAGAAACATGCCGCATAGTGAGAGCGTAAGGGAACAAGACTACTAGTGAGAGCTTACAGGGAACTAGAACAAGACTAATAGTGAGAGCTTACAGGGAACATGACACATAGTGAGAGCTTACAGGGACCAAGACTAATAGTGAGAGCATACAGGGAACATGACACATAGTGAGAGCTTACAGGGAACGTGTCGCATAGTGAGAGCTTACAGGGAACATGACTAATAATGAGAGCTTACAGGGAACATGCCGCATAGTGAGAGCGTAAGGGAACAAGACTAATAGTGAGAGTTTACAGGGAACATGCCGCATAGTGAGAGCGTAAGGGAACAAGATTAATAGTGAGAGATTACAGGGAACATGACACATAGTGAGAGCTTACAGGGAACATGACACATAGGGAGAGCTTACAGGAAACCTAACACATAGTGAAAGCGTAAGGGAATAAGACTAATAGTGAGAGCTTACAGGGAACATGACACATAGTGAGAGCTTACAGGGAACATGACACATAGTGAGAGCTTACAGGGAACAAGACTAATAGTGAGAGCTTACAGGGAACATGACACATAGTGAGAGCTTACAGGGAACAAGACTAATAGGGAGAGCTTACAGGAAACCTAACACATAGTGAGAGCTCACAGGGAACAATACTAATAGTGAGAGCTTACAGGGAACATGACACATAGTGAGAGCTTACAGGGAACATGACACATAGTGAGAGCTTACAGGGACTTGAATCGCTAGATCGAAACGATGGGGAAAGAAAATAACAAAATAGAGAACGACACAAAATACTGTCCTAACATTACTCGTGGTTATTAAAAAGTTATTCGAAGCCACTAACAACTAATCAATAAATCATGTCCTCAAAGTAGCAATCAGTACATAGCTAACGGCTTTAAGTGTTCAGACGCCATAATCAGTTTGTGGAAGTATAACGTGTGTACTGCCAAAAAAAGTACATGATTTTGACAGACAGTAGGACCATAAGTTTCAATGTATCAAAAGCAAAATCAATGCTAGTTTGGACGAAAAAAAAAAAAAACATATTGAAAAATCTTACTACGGGGTAAAAATTGTATGCTATACGACAGAAAAACGTTAGATAAATACGTGTGTTTGAGCCATATTTAAGTTTGCATGCTTATAAATTAATAAATAACATCCTTGTAAAAAAAAAAACCCTTTTTATAATTATTCTTTAAGTACAGCCAAAATCAAAAATCAAATCGTTGTATCTTTCCGTTTAGTAATTAATGGTTACGAAATAATTCATTGAATAATTAGCCACGGCCAGTTGAAAAGATGCACACTATCAGAATGGGCCAAAGGAGCATCACTACCGCCGAAAATAGAAATTAATAATAGGGAATTACTAAGAACTAAAAGAAATATCCAGTCCTTTGTAACGTTTTTGATGAAAGTTCCTGCCATACAACTGAGGGTTTTTTCCAGAATGTATACTGGTAAAGCGTTTACAAGATTTATTCAACGGTATATCATTGCTGTTTGCAGATTATGGAACTGGTATTTTAAGTTCTTTTTTTCAGTTTCCTATATATAATCCAAATCACAAGTTTTTGTGCCTTCTTGAATTGATTGATAACAACTGTGCATTTATCCATATTGTCTATATGTTTTATAGAATTTTTCGTGATACCAGTACTTCAACTTGAACGAATATCAGAGGTATAATAGATCAAGGGAAACCACTATTGAAAGATTTAAATAAATCAAGCATGATATGGATCGGACAACAGTATGCTGGTTGGAGACAAATGTACCAGTTTGCTGTTGCCTTTTATCATTGTTATAAAATGACATTTTTTCCCGAAAGAGAATACAAATGATAAAAGACGCCAATTAAGTAGTTTTCTGTCACTGTCTTAACCCTTACTTTATGCACAACCAAACTCATGATAATGAATAGTAATAATGTATTTTATAAAATAGTAACCTATTTGTCTACAAGTTATATACTAATTATATAATATAAAAAGAATAGTAATTAAATAGGCATATATCCAGCCAAAGTTGACTTATTAGACACGTTTTACATATGTTTTAATCTATCTAAAATAACTAAAACACAAATCGTGAAACCAAGTAAAAATGCTAGTAATGTAAAACATGTTTTTTCTTTTACTCTAAAAAAAATTTAAAAAATGCATAATTTCGATGGTGATTAAAGATGATCTCAGGTGTACACTAGTGGGTAATCAAGCGTAAATAATCAATACAACGGTCAATGACAAGGAAATGGAATAAGGAGTAAAAATAAATATATTGACATAGTTCGGGACCACGGGATAGCAACCAACTTCGAGACTTTTATGTATAAACAAGTCACATCCATTTATTAATATATGTGCCAATCAATTTTATGTTCATATTAATTTTGTTTTATTTTTTAATTCATGATGAATATACGCTTTTGATATTTATGTTATTTTGGTATTGCATGTGTTGAAAGGAAACCTAATCAAATATGGATTAAAAATCTAAATATGATTAATTAAAACTTTATAATGGGTATTTATTTACTTTTTAGGACATACAAATTGAGTCATACCTTTAAACATGCTGTATAAATGAAAATGACCATACATTAGAAGATTTTAAAAAACACAGAAAAAGTCATAACATCAACAAAAGAACCAAAAAGAGAAAAGGGACTTCAAACTGTTTTTTTTTTTTAGATCAACAAACAAAACCATTATATTGAATGAAACCGGTAACGTTATGTCAGCTCAGACCAAGTCAAATCGTTTTAACAAATCTAAATATGACGACTATATTATCACATGAAATAGCATTTTTGACTTGAAATTTCTTCTTCGTTAATATTGCTTATCATCAGATATACGGCATAACTTTCAACAAAGTTACAATAAACAAGCATTGAATTTGTTCTGTGAAGTAAAACGTCATACATTTTAAACTATTCTGAATTTAATATTATATACATACGATACGTATCAATAATAATTATTTGATGTGGAAAGAACCTTCTCTGAACAATTGTTTTTTAATTAGGTCTTTCCACATTTCCGTGGAAAGACCTATTGATTTTGTTCTGATTATTATTAGGTCTTTCCACTTTTCCGTGGAAAGACCTATTGCTTTTGTTCTGATTATTTTTTTTCTTCCGACTAATTTTTTTCTTGCGCTGTATTGTTGTTTCAAAAGATGTCGCTTAGACTTTTGGTATATGATATTGAACAGTTTATACGCTTTCAAAACTGACACCGCTTAAGAGAATAATTTATTTTGTAAGAGTTATCTCCCCGAACACTGTTTTTCTTGTGTGCACTACTCCTTCGCAACCGTAAAAGATTACGACAAATTTATTTTACCAAATTGCTCGCTCTATCTTCAGGATGTTAAGTTTGGTTTTCACCGAATCGTTCCGGAGACTCCATATGAGAGTTATTTCCCCTTATGCTTTTGCTATAAGTGATTTGCATTTGTAACTGGTAAACCATAAGTGATAGAGACCTAGGGTCTTTTGATCTGAGGCCCTTGGTCCAAAAAAAAAAAAAAAAAAAAAAAATTAGGTCAGGGTCAAAGGTCAAGGTCATATTAAAAATTTTGATTTTGGCTTATTTTCACTTCTTTACAAAAATCGTATAAGATATTGACAACATATTTTATTAAATTGTTAGTTGCGACATGTCGTAACACATACATTTTGGTTTAAAGGGTACGCTAACATTAAATTAGAGTTTTCTCCCCTATTGTATTTGAAAATACTCTTATGGTGATATATCTCATTAACCATATATAATTAAGACCTATGGTCTTTTGATTTGAAGTCCTTGGTTTATGACCTTGAAATTGAGCTCAAGGTCATATGTTAATTTGACGTTTTAGATTATGACCTTTGCTGTTACCTCATATGTATATATGATAAAACAATAGGACTTTTTGTATTAGGTTGCAAGCCATTTGACCTTAGAAAGCCAACCGGAAGTGACCTTATGTAAACCGGAAGTAGCTAATTTTTGTATTTATTTAATATAAATGTATATAGAACCATATATTTTTGGAATCAGTGTCAAGTAAACATTCAAATAATACCGGAAGTAAATTTTTTCAAACCGGAAGTAACAAATTATCTCCCTTATATAATTTTTTTGTATATAAACCTCATATTTTTGGAGTCAGCGTACAAAAAGCTATCATTTGACGGATTGAAATGACTAGTTAAAACGAATTTTATTATTTTCATATCAAAATAGATCTTTACGAGTGGAAAGACCTTCAAAATTGTTCTCTGAACAATTGGTTTTTAATTTTTTTTTTCTTCCGCCAAATTTTGTTCCTTCGCTGTTTGGTTGTTTCGCAAGATGTCGCTTAGATATTTGGAATAGGATATCGTACAGTCTATACGCTTTTGAAACTAACACTGCTTAACCGAAGACTTAACGTTGTAAGAGTTATCTCACTGTTTTTCTTGTGGCCACTACTTCTTCGCAACTGTAAAAAATTACGACAAATTTATTTTACCAAATAGATCGATACATCTTCAGGATTAGGGTGGCCATTTGAACCGAAGCTATACGGAGACTCCATATGAGAGTGTTTTTCCCTTATGTGTTTGATATAAGTGATATGCATATGAACTCATAAACCGTAAGCCGTATAAACCTAGAGTTGTTTTATTTGAGGTCCTTGGGTCCCAACTTAGAAAATGAGGTCAAGGTCAAAGGTCAAGGTCATGTTCTAAATTTTGACATTCACTTCAAGCTGCTTTTACTCAGAAAAAAGTTCGGGGTAAAATTTTAAAAATTGTGATCAAAAAGTTAGTCGCGACATGATTTAACTGGAGATTTTTTGTCGTAATGTTACGCGTCATTTTTTGGGGGTTCCATGCCACTGAAATGGAAAAATGAACAAATTAACTAACTATAGCTTCAAACTTTACAGCTATCATGATGCGTACATGCAATTTATCTTTGTTAATCATCCAAGGCCCACAACCACCCCTCTAGACCCCCCCCCTTTTTTTTTGGAATCCCATTTCTGTTTTATTATAAAAATGCTAATCTTTCTTTTTTTATGAATAAACTTCTTTCTGAAATACAAATCTATTCCTGCAAAATAAAATCTGCTCCAAATCATGTATTTCTAAATATTAATCGATAAACGTTTTGTTAAAATACTATAACACCAGCATTATTTTTGTGTGCATGCAATGAATGAGTCGACCAGTGGTCAGCGATTGGACAATAGTTTACCTGTAAAATAAATCGAGAAAATATATTTTCCGTTAGCAGTATAAATCACGTGCAGTCCGCTTGACGTTCCAATCTGGATTGAGAAATTAAAATCAATGACGTAGAAATCCCTCTTCAAAGTTCGTAAATAGTAGTAAAATCCTAGAATCAAATTTCTAAACATGCATTAAAATCAAATCTGTGTTCCCTTAAATATGTGTACGATAAAGGGGCCTTAGTTAAATGTCCACGGACTTTTCAGAGCTCCCGAAAAAGTAAACTGATTTCATAGAAGAACTGTCTTATCATCGTATTTATTGTGATAAATATTTGATAAATAATCTACCTAGAAGTATTTATCTTGAAGTAATGGTAAAAATGAGTAACGAAGAGTCCTTTAATGAAAACTCTGAAAGTGACCAAACAATAACAAAAATGGCGTCGTATGCGGATGCCTCAAAAACTGAAAATGATAAAAGTAATGCTCAAAACAGTGACAACGGGTTCTCTGCAGCCAAACCCGTATTTATATTAGAGACTGATCTCTTCGGAACTATAAAACCAAAACCTGTAGACTTTTTAAATCATGCTGAGTTGTACAGTGATATTGGCCATGTAGTGGAAGACAGCCATTTGAAAGGTCTTCAAAGGGTTAATGGAATGTGGCGGGTTTATCTTGATAGTGAGTCAGATAGGGAACATTTGATAGCTAATGGTCTCACTATCAGGAAAAAACACATACATGTATATGACAGAAACCCAAAATTTGTAGTTAAAGAACACATAAACTACTTACGCATCCGGATAAAAAACGTACCCTTATCTGCAGACGATAACCAAATTGGTAGATATCTTGAGACCAAACATAATCTCAAAATTCACAACTTCAATCGGGAAAGGCTACGTATCAACGGATTTCTTACCAACTGCCAAACCGGAGACCGGTTATTTATGGTAAGTCCAGTACCTGGTATACAGCTACCTAGATTCATCAGTATAGGAAAATACAAAGCGCTACTCATCCACAAAGACCAAATTGTAGTAAATCCTTATGTTAAATGCAACAAGTGTTTACAGACGGGACACAAACAGGAGACCTGTTACAATGACTGGGTGTGCAACTCCTGTGGCAAATCAGGTCATAAAGCCAAAGAATGTCAACAACCGATGGACGATACAGCAGCAGATCAAGATCAGAATGGTGATTCGAATGTTCCTGATAGTGTACCTGAAGCTGCTAACGTTGATAACGTTCAAGATGAAACTAAAGATAAGCAACCTGCAAGTGAAAGTAGTGATGATTCAAATGATGATAGCGAAGATGATGAACAACAATTAGTAGTCTCAAAAGAACGTAAACAAATTACTACGAACAATGAGCAGACAAACAAAAAAGACAAAAAGACAAATAAAAAAAAATCAAACAAAAATAAATCAAACAAACAAAATCTGTCCAAGTCAGCTTCTGGACCCATGGATCACTATATGAACTTTAAAGATACTAAAACTCCAAGCCAATCAACTGGGAAAAGGCAAGCAACAACACCGACCGATGAATTACATAAACGAGTAGTAGAGCCGACAAAACAGAAGACAAATCCCTAACCAGTGACCTAGTTAACTTTACTGTACAGTAGTGTGTTTTTCAATGCACAGTTTTTGTGCATATGTATATATGTTAGTTATATTTTATCTTAACTGAAAATGTGAAAAAATAATTCATTGTGTGATACAATAATATTAGATTGTATACACTCTGTAAGGAAAAATATATTAAATGTTGATATGAAATATTTTATTATGATTATCATGAAAACAAATGAACATGATCAAATAGTCGATCCATTGAAAGTTATTATCATCTTTTTATTAACCAAGAATCAATTCAAAACACGTGTAAATCCCAATCTGAATGGTTCAAGTATGATTGGTAAATTGATTAACTGTAGCTGCGATCCACATCACTTAGTTGATGAAATCACTTCCTTGAAATATAAAATCCATGTTAATAAATGTCTCAATTCCTCATATACATGTACCAGGAATAACTTTAAAACTGCTCAAGATCTGCCATATACATGTACATTATCTCACTTAGTTCACCTGGACACAATTAGTATCAATTTCAAAGATTGGCATATTAAAAACACCACTATTGCCTTAGGTACCCAAACACTGAAAATTAGTTCCTTCTATATAGTTCATGTATTTTTTGTACAAGCTACTTCCACATCCATGGTGATTGCCACTCTAAATTACCTGAAAAGAATTGAAACATACGTAAATAAAAGTTATTTGTTTGTTCTTTTACAATATAGTTCATATCAAACGCACACATCAATAAACAACTATTTAAGTAGGTCAATCAATGTAGTCGTCAATGTAAACATGTATCGTCTGTCAAACACAAAGTATCTGCAACTATATCCAAATGTTCAAAAATATTTTCTCTTTTTAATTTACATTATCGTCATACATGTGACATACCTAACTAAAAACAGTATAACTACAGTTATATTCATGCAGACCCTATTCCAAAAATCCACAAATTTCTCGGTTTTCACCGAATCTAAAAATAGATTACTCGATAAAACAATTCAGAGATCGATAGGAATCATGATAGCGTCTTTCCTGATTATTGGAAAAGTGTATAGTTATTTGAATGATATATTTGTATATTTAAATACACTTAAGCTTTGTTATTCTTATATTAGATACATAGTATTGATATGTAAACAAACAAAATTTAGCTCGAAAGTGGTTAGCATAATCAAATCTGTTATTTATTTTATGTTACACTGTTATAATGGTCATTTCTTACAACTATCCTTCTTTATAATGATATTTTTATTACTATATTGTGTCTTTGAAAAAAAGAAGTTAACAGTGCATTTAACCCTGTGTATATACAAACATGTAAAGAATGTAATAAGGCATGTTGTTCTAATAATAGTCTCATTAACAGGTACTATTGGGTGGGTTATTACACTAATTATGAGTACCATAATTGTACAGTTACATTTAATGTATAAAAGTGAACATTTCCTAGGTAAAAACAATGAGTGACAATATACATATTATATCCTTAAACTGTCAAGGTTTAGGACAGAAAGAGAAAAGAGAGATTATATTTGTGGAATAAACATCAAAATGTAATATATTATTTATACAAGAATCCCATCTAATAGAGAAAATGAACATATTATTAATAGTGAAGTAAAAGGTAAATTTTTCATAGCTATGGAAGTTCCCAATCCAGAGGAGTTTCAATAATGATTAAAGACAGTTTAAATTATAAACTAATAAATGAAGTTAAAGATAATGATGGGAGAATTATTTTAATCAACATTGAAGTTAACGATAACATTTTACCTTAATAAATGTATATGCCCCAACATTCATACTAACAGAAATAAATTTTTAAAAGCGTAAATAACATCATAGAAAATAATCGCTTAGGTATTTTAATTTTAGGAGGGACATGAATGAAACCCTATTAAAGATAGATAGGAAATCAAATAGCTCTCATAAATACTACAAACCAGTAAATAGTCTTAAACAGCTCATTAAAAAACAAATTAATAGATATATGGAGGAAATAAATCCAAACAAAATTCAATTTACATGGAGAAGGAAAACAATACGAATATAACAAGTAGAATAGACTTCTTTTTGATCAGTCCAGACATAAGGCCACACGTAATCAATTCTGATATAAGACCTGCTATGATATCACATACTGATCACCAAGCCATTTCGTTAAAAATAAGACAAAATCCCCATGGCAGAGGAAGAGGTTTCTTTAAAATAAATAATAGTATTTTAACAGATGATAATTATAAAACCATATAAACAACCTTATTTTAAAATATAAAGAAAAGGCACTTACCAGAGATTCTAGAGATATTTGGGATATCTTTAAATCTGAAGTAAGGGACATAACTGTAATGTATTGTAAATACAAGTCATCTGAAAAGAAAAAGAAAATAAAAGATTTAGAAATGAACTTACAAAGATTAAATAATAAAATTAATCCTTCAAAAGAAACTAAAGATGAAATAGAAAAATTGAAAAAATCTAGAAAATCTTTATAAAATGAAGTTAAAGGTGCACAAGTAAGATCCAGAGTCAAATGGTTAGAAGAAGGGAAAAAACACAAAATTCTTTTTAGGTTTAGAAAAATCAAGACAAACAAAAAAAAATATTTCGGCATTGAAAGATAAGCAAGACAAAATCATAACAGAGCCATCAGAAATTTTAAATTTAGAAAAATGTTACTATGAAAATTTATATAAAAGTACAAATCCAGATGTTAATAATATTAAGCAATATGTTGAAGAAAAAAAATAGATCATAAATTAACTGATGACGAGAAAAGCTCTCTAGGCGGCAACATCTCAATAGAAGAATGCACAGAAGCCATTTTTAATATGAAGCTAAACAAATCACCAGGTATAGATGGTCTAAGTGTTGAATTCTATCGCGCATTCTGGGATAATATAAAAGAACTAGCTGTAGAAGTTTTCAATAAGTGTTATGAGAAAGAAGAATTAACAACATTACAAAAAATAGGAATAGTATCTTTATTGTACAAAAAAAATGACCCACTATCCCTAGACAATTATAGACCTATAACTTTACTAAATGTAGACACCAAATTAATAGCCTATACTTTAGCCCAACGGTTAAAACCTGTTTTATCGAAAATAATAAATAGTGATCAGAATGGATATGTAAAAAATAGGTACATTGGTTTCAATATCCGACAAATTCAAGATATTATAGATTACTCTGAAACTTTTAATATAGATGGTGCTTTATTATTTATAGATTTTTCAAAAGCTTTTGATTCGTTAGAATGGTCATTTATGTATGAAGCTCTTTTAAAATTTGGTCTCCGCATTCGTTTATTAAATGGGTAAAACTTTATATAATGGTGTCAAAGGTTGTATGCTCAATAATGGGTGGATTTCTGAAACCTATAGCATTTTTCGTGGTATTAGACAAGGGTGTCCCTTGAGTTCGATTATTTTTGTTATAGCGGTAGAGATTCTGGCATGTAGAATAAGACAAGATACAGGTATTAAAGGATTTCAAATCAAACTTGATTCTAAAACACATAGTCTTAAAATCTCACAACTTGCAGATGATACTACACTTTTTCTTAAATCAAAACAGGAAATAAGCCTGGCATTAAATTTAATTGAAGAATTTGGAACTCTTTCTGGTCTAAAACTTAATAAATCAAAAACTGAAGGAATATGGCTAGGTAAATTAAAACATTCTAAAGATAAATATGAAAACATTAGTTGGAATAAAAGCCCCATTAAAAGTTTAGGTGTATATTTTGGAACTAATAAAGTTGAATGCAATAAATTAAACACAGAAAATATTTTGAGGAAGTCAGAAAAAGCAATTTCAAATTGGAAGAAAAGAAAGCTTACAATGATTGGGCGAATAACAGTAATAAAACATTAATTATACCAAACATAACCTTTTTAGCATCAGTAACCAATTTATCGAGAGACTTTCTAACACAATTTAAAAAACTAATATTTAACTATATATGGCAAAACAAAATGAGAAAATCAAGAGATCTACTCTATGTAATGATTATCAGGAAGGAGGTTTAAAATGATTGATATAGATAGTTATATAACATCAATTCATATATCTTGGGTTAAAGGTTAACAACAGAAGAATTTTCAAATTGGAAGGTTATACCTTTATATTACTTTAACAAATTTGGAGCTAACTTCGCTCTATTTAACATGAACCCTGAAAATATATATGACATACCAAATTTAAAAAATCTATGCCAGAATTTTATTTAGAAATATTAAAAGTTGGTATAAAGTACATAATAGTTCCAAGATAAGCAAGGGTTAAATTTCAAAAGTGTAAGACAGCAATTCATTTGGGGTAATCAATCAATTAAATTAAATGGTAAAAGTCTTGTTTTTCCAAACTGGATAGAAAGTGGCATTTTTTTATTAATGATATCATAGATAAACAAGGTAATATCTCCAAAAAAGTAATCTTAAATAAATTGAAAGAAAAATCAAACTGGATAGCAGAACTTTCTAAACTAAAATCTGCAATCAAAAAGGAATGGAAATTCATGTTAAAATCAAATCAATCAACATGATCAATTTCAACTAAAGTTCAAATAGACAGAAATCTTTACTTAGAAGCAAAAACAAAGCCAAATCAATTTGCATTAAAAAATTAAAAGCTAAAGATGTATATAATTATATCAAAGGTATAGAAAGTGACGCACCTATTGGCTTCATAAAATGGAAAAAAATATTCAATCTAAATTCTTCAAATCATATACATGATATACTAAACTTTACATTTCACCAGTTAAATGATAACAAACTAAAAACGTTTAGGTGGAAATTGATCAATTATATATTACCATGTAAGCAACTGCTTTATCAATGGAAAATAATGAAGGATAATCAATGTCATATATGTCACCAAGTAGAAAATTATGATCATTTTTTTAAAGAGTGTAAATTTTTACAAGAATTTTGGATTAAAGTTGGGTTACTACTTGATAAAATAAAAATAGGTACACATATTTTATCAATGCAAAATTTAATACTTGGATACAAAATTCATGACAGTTCATATTTTGATATTAATGTGTTGTTAACAATTGTTTTATTTGCTGTTTACAAAAGTAATTATGCATCAGAGTTAAAACACAAGTACATAGATGTATATAGTGTTTTAAATTAGAATTCTTAGAATGGTATGAAAATAGTATACTCTTAGAAAGAAAATGTAGTAAATTTTTGAAAGATACATTTAAATATATCTAATTAACCGCAATGTAATTCAATAGGAGAGGTGTGCAAGTACTTATGGTTGAGTAGTTGTGTGACAGGAGTGAGTGCTGCAAGTTTTGTGACCATGTTTTTGTGTAGGTATATGTGTGTGTCTCAGTTTATGTGAAAGTTTAGTCCAATAATTATGACGTCTTGAAAGGCTATTATATTTTTTTTTTGACGCCTTACATCGTCGCTGTAAGGCGTCAAAGCAAAAATAAAATAGCATTCGAGACGTCATAATTATTTGACTAGTGAAAGTTATGCCATTACACTCGTAGAGCAATACTATGTTTCTCATTTATGTTTTATGTATACTGTTTCTCTGTTTACACGAAACGATTGGCAATACTTTATACAAAGTATCAACAAAACTCATTCTCTATCCATGTTTTTGATCATGTTAACTAACATTTTATGTACCATCAGAATGTCATCAATGATTGATGTAGGAAGGCAAATGAAATTTTGATATATACCCATTTTAACTGCAAGCAAGCTGTACAGTTAGCTAAGCATTCCCAAGGATCAAAACAGTTTTCATTTTAGCAATATCTCAAAAATAAATAATTTAGAGCGTTTTCAAGGAAGGTACCCTCAGGCGTTTTTCAATATTTCGTGCAAAAATGTTAAGGTCTGCTTATCATTAAAATAAATCTTGAAAATTAAATATTACCTTTCTAATGTACATCAACTGTTTCAACTTAATGTATGGGGACCTGTGCCAAAGTTTTTAACATAAAATAT
Organism: Mytilus coruscus; assembly: GCA_017311375.1. Lineage (NCBI taxonomy): Eukaryota > Metazoa > Mollusca > Bivalvia > Mytilida > Mytilidae > Mytilus > Mytilus coruscus. Next base: position 50,449 of record JAASAO010001583.1, on the reverse strand, counting down.
ATAAAAAAAGCAATGTAAATGTCTTAAATTGAACAAAATCAAAGAAAAGATAACTCTCGTTTTTTAATTTGTCAAAATTTCACACTTAAATGTCACTAAAATGTCCAGAAAATTTTGAACTGCAACAAAATTCACAATTGAATGTTAGATTTATTCCTATGTACATGTCTTAGTCTGAGTATGAACTACTTCTGGCAATATTCCTCAATTCTGTGTGATATCCTGAAAATACAAAAGAAAAATAACATGAAAATTAAGCAAATATTATTATCATGCAAATATGTGAAATAAAGGAATTTTTATATTTTTGTTTTGTTTGATCAATGAAATGCAAGTGTTATTGAATATGAATTTGTTATAACTCATACTTAGAGTTCTCAAAACAACATTATAATGTTATGAAAAATTAAAATAATGAATAAAATTGAAAATTAAAATGTCAGGTATTGATCCTAAATAATGATAGTTGTCATTTTTTTTTCACACTCAAATGTTTTTTTAAGGAATTGAAAAAATAATCTTTAAAATACACTTTTCATTTGAATAATTATAACCAATTATTAGTCATTACTATGTTGAAGTGTTAGTTATAATGTATTAGTAATAATGTATCAAACAACAAAGTTAAAAAATCATAAGATATCAACATTTGTTAGAGTGTATTTACCATGTTTTCAGAAAACAAGAAAACAAGATAATTCTTTGAACAATTCATGCAAATCAATGTCAGTGTCATAATAGATTTGGAATTGTAACAGAACCGGAACAATAACAAAACTAAAACAGTAACGTAACAAAGCTGGAACAGTAACAAAACTGGAACTGGAACAGTAACAAAACTGGAACTGGAACAGTTGTCTCACCGCCTCAGGAAGAATTTCCAGATTGCCATCTCTGTACTCTTGCTTCAGTTTGTAGGTATAAATGGCTGTGGCACTGCTAATAGTTGCAGTTGATTCATCAAGGTCACAATCATAAACAATGTTATAAAATTCTGGGAATCCTTTTACGACACTTAAAACTCTACCATTCCATTTTCCTTCCTCAAATGTATGAAGAACTTTTTTTCCAACAAATAATGGAACATCTCTAGCAACTCTCTCCTCAGATGGACCTTCAGTGGCATCCACTATCAACTTTATTACATTACTCTTCAGTTTCTCAAGTGATAACGCTTTACCTTTCTCGGAGACAAAATACAATTTCTTATCCACTACAACTTGTTTCAGGACTTTCTGCCTGAATCTTATTTGAGATATCAAGGCTTTCCTTTTCTCCGTAACCGATGTTATTTCATTTAGTATATCATCAACTTCATCTGGTCTTTGCCACAAACCATAGTAAATTACATCACTTGTATGCTTAGTTTTAGTTTTTATTGCAGCTTTTTGTTTTCGTTCCAAGGCAATTTGTTTTTCTCTTAGTTTTTCTTTACGTTTGTTTTCAATTTCTTTCAGTCGCTCCTGATATTTTGTCCTTATTTGCCTACCTTCCTTAATACTATCTTCTAACATTCTGTTCCTTTCATCAACAGGTAACGCCTCTAACCAATCAGAAGTTTTATTAAAAACAAACATCAGGAAGGCCTCGTTACAAATTGTTGATGCGTTTGGCCTGTATCGCAAGAAGAAGTCAAGTATACCAAAACACGCTCTGGTATTTTGTTGTGAGGTATTACTGACTTTGTCTGATCTCTGATGTCTTCTGTAGGGCTGAAGTATGCTCCCCCTGGCAATTGCTCCTTCATTGCTTTAGCCAAGACTTGATGCAGTCCTTTGAAAGCAAGTTGTGCAAATGCACATGCTTTGTCATCTATTCCTTCATTGGCTTGCACTAGCTTTTCCAACATCTTATCCTTTTCTACAAGTTCCTTGGGAAAGGAAATTCTTCGCCAGTAATGAAATCTGTGGAGTCCTTACTCATTCTGTCTAAATATGTTAACAGTGAAAGGTAGTTGGTATTCATATCTAACACATGCATGTTACTTTCTATGAGCCTCCATAAAGGTGCAGTTATCAATTTTGAAATCAGACCAAGTACTTTACAACAAGCCAAAATATACTGTTTTTTAACAAGTTGTAAGGTTAACTTATGAAGTTTATTGTTAGCTCCGTGTACAATTTCAAAAAATGCTTTAATTCTTTCGTGCTGATAGAAGGCAATTTGTCCCATAAGAAAGATTATATTGAACCTGTTTCTGAAATCTACAAACATGACATTTTCATTTCTCTTTGACAATATGTTTTAAATGCGCTATAGCAGCCACTCTTTTCATCAACTCCTCGTCCAAAACATTTCCCACAGAAACGTAAGAAAGATATTGTTTTTGCATCAAAGGCATATATTTGTATATCTGGTCTGTCCTCATCATCAGATGTTTCTGGAATAACTGTTTCTTCTTCTTGTATCCTTTCAAATTGTAAAAGTATAGGTGACAAATATTCTGCAAAGTTGAATAATAAATGGAGACCACAAAAAAAATGTTTACTTTAACTGTAGAGGTTTGTTCTCCAATTGTCAATTCATTCCAATTTTGTAAAAATGTAGGCATTATCTCTGTTCGATAATTTTGTAACAGTTCTGTGAATGCTGGGCCCTGTCAGACATAAAATTTCTGATGTTTGAAAGTATACTATGTCCATGTGATGTTATGTCGTTGTTTCTATACGTTTCACAAATGTCTGATATGTCATCTAAAATATTTGCAAACATATCCAAAGTTGTGCTGGCAGCCTTATCATGCATATCCGGAGTCCTAAAAGTACACTTGTTTGTTATCATCACTTAATAAAATGTCTGGTATGTTTTACCAAATTTCCGTGTCTCGTCCCCATACAAACATGTATCCTGCTGTGCACCAACTGTTAATCCAAGTTGTTTTGACCAATAGCAATTTTTCAACGATGATATTGTCAACTGTTTTTCTTGTAGGTACAGCATTCGGTGTTCTATTGGCAAGTTTAAGGACCTCCTTAATAACTGGCCCAACATTATTGGAAGACACATTGAAATTTGTTATGTTCATAATGCACTGTCTTGTATCTGGTGTATAGGACTTTTTGACAGGATCGAAAAGAATAATTTCCTCATGATCAAGTAGCAGTGAATGTAAATAATCTCTCTCCTCAGTCGCAGTTTGTAACTGTACTTTAAGATTAAGTAATGGATCAGGTTGATCTAACAATTGTAATTTATTATTTAGTTCTAAGACTGTTCTTTCTTCCTTTTCTAACTGGTACAAAAGTTTTGAATTATTTTGTTTTAGCACTTCAATTTCACGAAGGCAATTTGAAACTTTATTCTTTTCTGAAATCAGAGTTTTCTTTAAGTTTTTTTGTTTCTGTGTTTCTTTAATGATACTGCATCGTTCAAGTTTTCGGCGTAGTAAGATATTTTCATAACATATAAGTTGTTTTGATTTTTTTATGACCTTCAGTTGTTCTAACAGTTTTTCATTTTCATTGTATACTTTTGATGTTTTTTGTGAAACCCTTTTGGTTTCTAGTCTTAACCTTTTGTCTGTGATCGCAGTTCTTCAGATTGCGTTTTTTAAACTGAGAAGTTCTTGTTTGTGTTTGGACTCATTTTCTTTTATTTTTACTGCATGTTCAGATTTGATAATAACTAATTTTTCAACAGATTTCTTTTGTATTTCAGACATTTCTGTAGCTAAAGATGTGCATGTTTCTTTATACGAATAAAGTTCATCTTTATATAGTTTTCCTTTTGATGCAGTTGAAGTACTTGTAGCCACCGGTATTGAAAACACCTCATTTTCAAATTCTTCTTTTTGTTTTCCTCGTTTTCCTTTAAGTTTTTCTTTATACCGATGTAATTTTGAAATCAAGGCTGCTTTATTTATTTGGGTTTTGTCGACATCGGAACATTCAGCAAAGTTGCTTATAAGAAAGTCACTATCTTTTGCAATTTACTTTTATTGAATATGTCTATGGCTAATTTTATAGTTATACTCATCTTGTTCCTCAAATGATTATATCTAAATTTTACGGTCATTATAACAATCAAATATTTACAATATGTACAGGAAGGGTAAAAGAATTCAATAATTTGTCGGTAAACCACATGCTCTCTTCAACGCTTTCATCAGCGTTAAATATTGATGTTCCTCGATCTTGTTATCTTTCCATAGATCTTTCAGTATGTTAGATATTTTATTTTTAATATATTCAGACAATTTAATAGTAAGGTCAAATTTCCAATTAGACAAATTATATTTTTTTAAATATATGAGAAGTCGATCTTTTAGAATTAGAATTTTGTTAGGCAAAATGTCTCTAAGAAACTGATGTGTGACTCTCAGGTCATCTCTACAGATCTCACAATCAAAATAGTCAATTATATTTACCGCTTGGTTTAAAATAATCTCAGGTATCTCCTCAACATGATTATTACAAGTTTGAGTACTTCTGGTCTGTGTTTGAGTTTGTGTTCCAATACTTCTCTGTGACGTGTGTCTTTTCACAGTGTCGAAATCTTGACTTTGAGTCGGAGACTGCATTGATTTATATTTAAAAACTGCAATTGAAATAAAATGGATTTCAGAATGATTGAACAGGTAATGTTATAACCATGAAAAGACACAGTGGCATAGCATCATTATCATACTTATTCATGCTATTAATCATAGCAATTAGCATGCAAAAGTCAGATAACTTTATCATGCAAATTTCCCATTTGTTTTTCAATTCGGTCAGTATCACATTATATGAAAAGGTATATGATAGTTAAATAATGTTACTTTTTTTCTTTTTTTTAATTTGTTATCATTCACCACCTGATAAGTTACTCAGCGGTAAAGTTTCCCTTATTAAAAGCTTTGTTTACATTTTGTTATTCCTTTCAACTGGGCGCTGCCATATTGAATCGAAAACGAGGCAATTATTTTTGATTTTACCAGGTTTCAAATATATCACTTTAATTATATATACGGGGTTAAAGTGATAAAAAAATAAAGTGTCTAAATAGAAAAATGAATAATTTTGAATAATTTCATACTTACATTTGCGTATTTCAGTTCCTTATACAAGTTTTCAAAATTTGACGCTCCAATTACATGTGGTTTCTTATTTTCAAAACTGGTGCCCTCAAGGATGATTTTACGCTTTCCGTAATGATTTATACTGAAGATCCGAAAGATCCCGAACATAAAAATGCAATAGTATTGACACATTTCAACGTAGTGTATTCCCCTTTTCAAAATGAAGTTGAAGAAAATTACCGAGAAGTTCCGGACATATTAAACGATGTCAAACGGAGTTATCTCCATGTGATTTACCGTACCTAATTGATATATACTCATAATGCTTCAAGTTTTCAGTATTCTGTAGCGAGTACAAGTTATCGTTAAAGAAAACAAAACAGTTATTTCATTAAATTTAAAACTTACCAAATAAGTTAAGAATACTCGAACACACAAGAATGAATAAAATACACGTGTTCGAGATACATAAATAAACATCTATACCACGTGATATACAATTAAAATAAGTAGAAAACGTAAACAGAGAGAACGTATGTTTTCCGGATTTGTCGCTATGCAGATTTTGTAAACTATATCGACTGTAATATTCTATTAACCACTTTTTGAAATAAGTTTATCTTGTGAATCCCCTGGTTCATTTGATAATTCACACACAGGGATAAACCTATTTGGGATAGTTGTACCTTCTAGGGTATTTGTTAACAACCAATTGTGCAATAAACTGAATAATTATTAAAAAAAAAAAAAAATAAACATGTTGCAAGGACCTGTTTTCGCGGTTCCTAGAGCCTAGGTCCCAAGTGTTTAAACACGGGAACTAGGCTCTCAATTTTTCGCGTATTCCTTAAGCCTAGGTCCCAAGTGTTTTAACACGGGAACTAGGCTCTCAACTCCTTTTTCGCGTATTCCTTCAGCCTAGGTCCCAAGTATTTAAACACGGGAACTAGGCTCTCAATTCCTTTTTCGCGTATTCCTTAAGCCTAGGTCCCAAGTGTTTAAACACGGGAACTAGGCTCTCAATTCCTTTTTTGGCGTATTACTTAAGCCTAGGTCCCAAGTGTTTAAACACGGGAACTAGGCTCTCAATTCCTTTTTGGCGTATTCCTTAAGCCTAGGTCCCAAGTGTTTAAACACGGCCATTAGGCTCTCAATTCCTTTTTCGCGTATTCCTTAAGCCTAGGTCCCAAGGGTATAAACACGGCCACTAGGCTCTCAATCCCTTTTTCGCGTATTCCTAGAGGCTAGGTCTCAAGTGTTTAAACACGGCCACTAGGCTCGCAATCCCTTATTCGCGTATTCCTAGAGGCTAGGTCTCAAGTGTTTAAACACGGCCACTAGGCTCTCAATCCCTTTTTCGCGTATTCCTAGATGCTAGGTCTCAAGTGTTTAAACACGGCCACTAGGCTCTCAATTCCTTTTTCGCGTATTCCTTCAGCCTAGGTCTCAAGTGTTTAAACACGGCCACTAGGCTCTTAATTTCTTTTTTGCGTATTCCTAGAGGCTAGGTCTCAAGTGTTTAAACACTGCCACTAGGCTCTCAATTCCTTTTTCACATGTTCCTAGAGGCTAGGTCCTGTGTGTTTAACCAACCTGCCAACCAATCAATCAATCAATCAATCAGTGCATGCGTGTGTCGGTCCAATGTGTTTAATACGGGGCCCAAGATCTCATTTGTTTCTTATTTCAAGAGACCCTATCTCACGTGTTTAATTAGTCAATCAATCAATCAATCAATCAATCAATCAATCAATCAATCAATCAATCAATCAATCAATCAATCAATCAATCAATCAATCAATTAACCAACCAACCAATCAATCAATCATGTTTCAGAGGGGAAAGGCCGTTAACAATTGTTTTTAAAACAATTGATTTATATTTGTAAGTTATTTTTGTTCTTTGTATCGATCTGATGAATTAACCCTTTTCAAATGATGTTGATAGATTGTTTTTATGTTGTGCTGTTACACCACTGTCACAGATTAATGGGATGGCTGGGCGCCTGCAAACATTTTTTATCCCGCCACGTTATCTGTGTGCCTGTCCGAAGTCAGTAGCCTGTAATTCAGTGGTTGTCGTTTGTTGCTGCATATTATATTTGTTTTTCGTTGATTTTTTTGTGCATAAATCAGGCGTTAGATTTCTTGTTAGTTGAATTGCTTTACAGATGTCATTTCAGGGCCTTATATAGCTTATTATGCGGTACGGGTTGAAGACAGTACGGTTACCTATAGTTTCTAACCTTCTACGTCATTTGGTCTCTGGTGGAGAGTTTGTCTCGTTGGCAATCATAAAAAATCTTCAAATAGTTATTTTATACTAATCCACACTAACGCATAAACATATCGGTGTTGTGGTCGTATCGCACATACATGTACACATGTCATGGACCAATTCTTTATAGCAATAAAAAAATGCAAAAAATAAATGCTCTCATGAGATGAATTTGACGAAATCCACTTTAAATATAAAATAAGAAGATGTGGTATGATTGCCAGTGAGACAACTCTCCACAAGGGACCAACCGACACAGAAATTAATAACTATAGGTCACCGTACGGCCTTCAACAACTAAAGTTCATTCTTTCGGATCAAGAATAGGTTGTCATCTGATATATCAAATATTTATTAATTTGAGCCAGATGGATGTTCTCTGTGAAAAGGACAAAATCCTTTTTATTTTGATGATATTTTTTTATAATTTGATGCTTTACAACTAGGCTGCCTCAGGGAACAAGACTATTAGTGAGAGCTTACAGGGAACATGACACATAGTGAGAGCGTACAGGGAACATGCCTAATAGTGAGACCTTACAGGGAACATGCCTAATACTGACAGCTTACAGGGAACATGCCTAATAGTGAGAGCGTACAGGGAACATGACACATAGTGAGAGCTAACTGGGAACATGACTAATAGTGAGAGCTTACAAGGAACATGACTAATAGTGAGAGCTGACAGGGAACATGACTAATAGTGAGAGATTACAGGGAACGTGCCGCATAGTGAGAGTGTACAGGGAACATGACACATAGTGAGAGCTTACAGGGAACATGACACATAATGAGAGTTAACAGGGAACCTGACACCTAGTGAGAGCTTACAGGGAACATGACTAATAGTGAGAGCTTACAGGGAACATGACTAATAGTGAGAGCTTACAGGAAACATGACATAAGTGAGATCTTACAGGGAACATGACTAATAGTGCGAGCTTACAGGGAACATGACTAATAGTGAGAGCTTACAGCGAACAAGACTTATAGTGAGAGCTTACAGTCAACATGCCGCATAGTGAGACCTTACAGGGAACATGACACATAGTGAGAGCTTACAGGGAACATGACACATAGTGAGAGCTTACAGGGAACATGCCGCATAGTGAGAACTTACAGGGAACATGACACATAGTGAGATCTCACAGGGAACATGACTAATAGTGAGAGCTTACAGGGAACATGACTAATAGTGAGAGCTTACAGGGAACATGACACATAGTGAGAGCGTACAGGGAACAAGACTATTAGTGAGAGCTTACAGGTAACATGACACATAGTGAGAGCGTACAGGGAGCATGCCTAATAGTGAGAGCGTACAGGGAACATGACATATAGTGAGAGCTAACAGGGAACATTCCGCATAGTGAGAGCTTACAAGGAACATGACTAATAGTGAGAGCTGACAGGAAACAGGCCGTATAGTGAGAGCTAACAGGGAACATGACTAATAGTGAGAGCTTACAGGGAACATGACTAATAGTGAGAGATTACAGGGAACGTGCCGCATAGTGAGAGTGTACAGGGAACATGACACATAGTGAGAGCTTACAGGGAACATGACACATAGTGAGAGCGTACAGGGAAGATGACACATAGTGAGAGCATACAGGGAACATGCTGCATAGTGAGAGCTAACAGGGAACATGACACATAGTGAGATCTCACAGGGAGCATGACTAATAGTGAGAGCTTACAGGGAACATGACTAATAGTGAGAGCTTACAGAGAACATGACTTATAGTGAGAGCTTACAGGGAACATGCCGCATAGTGAGAGCTTACAGGGAACATGACACATAGTGAGAGCTTACAGGGAACATGACTATTAGTATGAACTTACAGGGAACATGACACATAGTGAGAGCTTACAGGGAACATGACTATTAGTGAGAGCTTACAGGGAACATGACGCATAATGAGAGCTTACAGGGAACATGACTAATAGTGAGAACTTACATGGAACATGACTTATAGTGAGAGCTTACAGGGAACATGATTAATAGTGAGAGCTTACAGGGAACATGACTAACAGTGAGAGATAACAGGGAACATGCCGCATATTGAGAGCTTACATGGAACATGACTAAAAGTGAGAGCTTACAGGGAACATGCCGCATAGTGAGAACGTAGAGGGAACAAGACTAATAGTGAGAGCTTACAGGGAACATGACACATAGTGAGAGCTTACAGGAGAAAAGACTAATGGTCAGAGCTTACAGGGAACATGACACATAGTGAGAGCTTACAGGGGAGAAGACTAATGGTGAGAGCTTACAGGGAACATGACACATAGTGAGAGCTTACAGGGACTTGAATGGCTAGATCGAAACGATGGCGAAAGAAAATTACAAAATAGAGAACGACATAAAATACTGTCCTAACATTACTCGTGGTTATTTAAAAGTTATTCGAAGCCAATAACAACTAATCAATACATCATGTCCTCCGAGTATCAATCAGTACATAGCTAACGGATTTAGTGTTAAAACGTCATAATCAGTTTGTGGAAGCATAACGTGTGCACTGCAAAAAAAGTACATAATTTTGACAGACAGTAGGACCTTAAGTTTCAATTTATCAAAAGCAAAATCGATGTAAGTTCGGACAAAAAAAAACATATTCAAAGATCATACTACGGTGTTAAAATGATATGCTATACGAAAGAAAAACGTTAGATAAATACGTGTGTTTGAGCCATATCTAAGTTTACATGCTTATAAATTAATAAATAACATCATTGTAAAAAAAATTCCCCTTTTTATAATTATTCTTAAAGTACCGACAAAATCAAAAACCGAATCGTTGTATCTTTTCGTTTAGTAATTAATGGTTACGAAATAATTCATTAAATAATTAGCCACGGCCAGTTGAAAAGATGCACACTACCAGAATGGGCCAAAGGAGCATCACTACCGCCGATAATAGAAATTAGTAATAGGGAATTACTAAGAACTAAAAGAAATATCCAATCCCTTGTAACGTTTTTGATGAAAGTTCCTGCCATACAACTGAGGGTTTTTTCCAGAATGTATACTGGTAAAGCGTTTATTCAACGGTATATCATTGCTGTTTGAAGATTATGGAACTGGTATTTTAAGTTCTTTTTTTCAGTTTCCTATATATAATCCTAGTCACAAGTTTTCGTGCCTTCTTGAATTGATTGATAACAACTGTGCATTTATCCATATTGTCTATATGTTTAATATAATTTTTCGTGATACCAGTACTTCAACTTGAACGAATATCAGAGGTATAATAGATCAAGGGAAACAACTATTGAAAGGTTTAAATAAATCAAGCATGATATGGATCGGGCAACAATATGCTGGTTGGAGACAAATGTACCAGTTTGCTGTTGCCTTTTATCATTGTTATAAAATGACATCTTTTCCCGAAAGAGAATACAAATGATAAAAGACACCAATTAAGTAGTTTTCTGTCACTGTCTTAACCCTAACTTTATGCACAACCAAACTCATGATAATGAATAGTAATAATGTATTTTATAAAATAGTAACCTATTTGTCTACAAGTTATATACTAATTATATAATATAAAAAGAACAGTAATTAAATAAACAAATAACCAGCCAAAGTTGACTTATTAGACACTTTTACATATTTTCTTATCTATCTAAAATATCTTAAACACTAATCGTGAAACCAAGTAAAAATGCTAGTAATGTAAAACATGTTTTTTCTTTTACTCTAAAAAAAATGCATAATTTCGATGGTGAGTAAAGATGATCTCAGGTATATACTAGTGGGTAATGTAACGATTTCACCCCTTAAACCGAGTGGTAGGTTAAATTGAATAAGAGGCTTGATCGAACATAATTTGCATGGATCCTTTGAGTTGGTATAATGTTGAAATAATAACTAAGTCAGGTGTAAATTTCAGATGTACTTTATGTAACATCTATATAATCAAATATTTACAATTCATCATAAAAACATACATTTATATTTATATACAATGTGCCATAATCATCTATAATTTACAGGTCAGGAAGGTTGACTTGAAATTCCAATAAGGTTGATTGTTTCCGTAGGTTGATTTGGTAGAAGGTTGAACTTTTCAACCTTCTATTACCGATAGTATAAAATACTTATAAGGATTGATTCAATAAAATATTCATATATCTTATGTTCTTCCTGTTAAAATGAAAGTAGATTTCTAGAAAACCTCTCTCATATTATCGTAACGATAGAAGGTTGACTAAGTGGAACGATGGTTGACGGGACTTTCCCGTAGGTTGAAGGTTGACTTGTGCAAAACAAACAATAGCCATGTGTTAGAAGGTTTAGTTTTCTTAAAACATTTAAAACCTGCGTACCAGACTTAAGGTTGACTGTGGCTCAGACATATTTATAATAAACCAGGTTGACTAAAATAGAACGACTAAGATAAATTTGTGACTGCTCTTGCAGACGATGAGAATAATTCTGAAGTTCGTTTTGTCAACCTTCTATTTATAATTTTTGGGTCAGTAGATCAACCAATCAAAACGTTTGTTATGTAAACAAGCAATCTCGTGTAATAAACCGCCAATACACAACTAATATGGCTGCTCGAGTAAATAGATTATGGCACTGTTGGAATTTAGATGATTACGGCTAAAACACAAGTTATTATAGTAAGAAAATAAGTTTGTTAAAAAGGTAAACATATTCCCACATCATCTATCATAAACGTACCTGCCAACCAACCGTAAATATTCTGCACTAGGTGAAATTCCATCGTAAAAACAGCGATGCAAAAGGCTAAAAAGCGTAAATAAAACGGCTGATTCGTAAAATTACTACTATAAATTACAGACAACACGAGATCCATTAATTTAATCATACGATTACTAAATCGTAACACAGCCCTCCGACCACTAGGCGTTTGTCCTCAAATGCACAGATTTCCATCTATACATGAATTAAATTAATCCACTAATTGGTTGGTTGGCTGAAAATTTGAAAACAACAAAATCCATAAGACAACTGTCTTATAATACCAAACTCATTCTATACACTCTAACTTAAAACTTGTCTATTCACATACCAGTAAATGGGTAATGAAAATTCAACAACAAATTATGTCAAATAATGACATATTAAAAAGCACTATCAATGGATATAAAATCCATAATTAACAAGACTTTCTACTATATGTGAATAAATAAGCCAATACTGAACAGTAAAACCTGAGAAAAGAAAAGGATAAAATATACTTCATCAGTCATAAAGACATCATAGGGCTTTTCTAAGGTAATACTGTAACTGCATTAAGAATATCTTTCATCATTATGCATAATAGCAATATTTAAGTAACACACATATATATATATATATATAATATCCACCCCCCAATGTTCATCACATGATCCTGTAAAATAAATTGTCCTAATAAAATCCACCCCCCAAGTTCATTCCTAAATTAAACTGAGCTGCTGCAGGTCCAATATCTTATTTTGGACGGCGAGTTCCAGGTGCCTTAACTCATAGAAGTTGCATTCCACCTGCAACTCCCGTAAACTGCGGACATCTCTGGGATGCATGTCGGAATGAATCCGGGCCTGATTCCTTAAATAATTTAGAATCAGGGGGAAGTGTTTGGCATCACGGTCAAGAAAATAGGTATGGCGGCCATCAAATAGGTATGGCTTTACACTGGAGTCTTCTTTGATCATCTCCGATAAACGTGAATCTGGGCAGGACCGGATAACAGTAGCAGAAATTTCAAATCTAGTTCCACCGACATTCATAAAGAAACGAGATTGTTGGCTCTTATTTATCTGCTCCAACTTTAACTTCTTTACTGGGGTAGGGGTGTATATGGCAGCAGCTTGTCTTAGATCTGATGGGGAGAGGAGTTCCTGGGTTGGTGAGTATGTTTGACAAGGCTGTGTTGACAAAGGGAGACATAAACTAGTGGAAATGAGGGGTGGTTCCAATGATGGTAGTTCCACAACAGAGACATCAATATCGGGGACGGTTATAACAAGGATGTCTGTATATGGCACATCAGGATCTAGGCTGGTCTTGCAGGGATCACTTGGCAGAGGAGAAATAGGTTCCACTGCCGAAGTGAAACCCACAATATCATCCAAAAAAGCATCCTCCTCCAGATCACATAGTGAAACTTCCTCAAGACTTCCCACTGAGGAATTCTCTATCTCCTTCAATAAATTAGAAAGTACATCTTTCTGCTTTTGCCCCGACTTCTTCCTGTTCTCCTTTAGCTTCTCATCTTCTTTCTTACTGTGAAAGTACTTTAATTCGTGGGTATCAATTTTCGTGGTTTGAGCAATATTTACATGTTCGTGGGTTTTAAATTCGTGGATTTTAGTTTTCTAAAAAAATAATTGAAAATTAAAGCCTTTAGAAACGAAGGTTACAAATAGTCTGGATTGAAGGAAATTGCAAAGTAAACATTGACCCGTGTAAATCGCAGTGATAACACTAATTAACCCATGATAAAGTGATCAACAGGTTAAAGACCATCAAAGGTGTTAATTAGGCCATAAACATGTCACCTAAAGAAAACAGTAACATAAACAAATGCTATAAACGTATCTTGAATTGTCAAATAATTGTTATCAAAATCAAGCCCAGCATGAAATTATTATTTCCCATATGTACGAGAACTATGGGGATATAAAATGAACACTTTATCATACTAGCATATCAATACCGGAAATCTGACTTTCATCGATCTAAATTGTTTTTATGAGAATTAAAAGATCAAATCTTGTACAGTTTAGGTTATTAAAGATTAAATGGGTATAATCCTGCATGCGGTTGAAGTTCTGTGACTGCTATTAAAGTATTCTCAGATTTGGCGTTATTCAATATATTATCTAGATCATATATCAGTAGTCAAACCTACCGATGGGGATCTTTCCTTGTCTTGATTTGGACAATGGTTGTTTTATTTCGTTGGACACTTAAATTCGTGGATAAAGTCATCTACGAAAACCACGAAAATTGGTACCCCACGAATAAAAGTACTTTCACAGTATTTGCCTTCTCCTCCTTCTTCTTCTTTTCTTCTTCTTTTCCTTTCTTACTCTCCTCCACTTCTTTTTCTTCCTTCCTTCTCTTCTTCTCATCCCTCTTCTCCTTTCTGTCCCTTTCTTCCTCTGGTGTTCTCTTCTTCTGCTGCACCTTCTTAACTTCCTTCTTCTTTTTGTCCTTTCCCTCCCCAAATACCATATTATTCTCCACATACAAGTTCCCAAGTACTGTCCTCTGTTTCTTCGTCCCCTGGTCCTGTTCCTTCCTGTGAGACCTCTTTTTGCTATCTTTCTGCAGCTCCTTTTTTTCTTCCTTGTCCACTTTCTCCGTTATCATCTTTTCATCTCTCTGTCTTTGGAACAGTAGGAACTGATCCTCCTCCTCTTTTGTACAAGTCATTGTGGTCCTGTTGATTAACTTCAACATTCCCTCACACTTTTTGTGGGCAGCTCTACGGCTTACCACCAATCTACATTCTTCACACCTCCAACCGAACCCGCTATGCTGCTCGGTCATATGCCTCTTACAAATGACAGATTGATCGAAAGTAAAATCATTGCAGATTCCACAAGTATACACTGTGACCTGCAATTATAAAAAGGAACATTTCCTTTAAAAGTTTGCTATTGTAATTTTTCATATTTCCATAAAATAAATAAATTAAAAACTGTACTATACTGGATAGATATCCGGAATTTAAGGGTTTTACTCCCCCTTATACCTCTAATTAAACCAAATCGGAACATTTCCTCCTAGATAGGGCTTCAATTTGTCTTGGTGCACCACCTTAGGTTTGGTCTTTGGACCTTTCTGTATACGATATATCACATCATTAAGTTTATTTACAACAATATATGGGCCTTCCCAATTATTTTGTAACTTTGGACACAATCCTTTTACACGACGAGGATTGTGCAACCACACTGGATCTCCTGCATCAAATTTTTGCATCTTAGTTCCAACATCATAATTTCTTTTCATCCTGTCGCTTGACAGTTTTAATTTATTTCGTGCAAATTGATGAATTACCTCTAACTTTTGAGATAATTCATATGCATAAACAGTTTTTAAATATAAATGTGACTTTTCAGTCTCTGGTCTACCCAGAATTAAATCTACTGGTAAATTAACTTCTCTTCCAAATAACATGGAACATGGAGATGTACCCAAACTCTCATGTTCTGATGACCGATAGGCTTACATTAATAAATAAATATATTCGTCCCAATCTCTTTGGCGTTTGCTTACAAAAGCAGATAACATAGTTTCAATAGTTGAATTCAACTTTTCAACCATACCATCCGATTGTGGCCGGAATGGTGTTGTACGGGTTTTATGAATACCCAAAATATTACACATCTCTTTAAACACATGAGACTCAAAATTAGACCCTTGGTCTGAGTGAATAGAAAGAAGAACCCCAAAATGGTTACTATTCTTTCTACAAATTTATTAGCAACTGTAACTACTTCAGTGTCTGGAATTGGTATGGCTTCCGTCCATTTGGAAAAATAATCCTGAACTACCATCAAATAGCGATTATTATTTACACTACATGGTACAGGTCCTAGAATGTCAATGGCCATTCTTTCCCAAGGAGCACCCACAAGATACTGTTTCATTGGGGCCTTAGGTTTTTTACAAGGTGCTTTCTTAGAAGCACAAATATCACATTTTGGACACCAAAATTTAACATCCTGTCTCATTTTATACCAAAAATATCTCTGTTTAATTTTCGACAGAGTTTTTCTTACACCAAGATGACCACCGGTCACTGTGTTATGAACTTGGTTCAACACGAACCTTTTAAAATTAGCTGGAAGAACAATATGTAGATCATAATGTTTTCCATTATAGCTTTCCCATTTTCTATATAAAATTCCATTGACAAGAATTAAAGAATTTAATCTTGACCAATAAAATTTAACTTCAGGACTCATATGGGATACATCTGCCCATGTGGGTTCAACTTCATCTATTTTCCACTGAATAATTATACTGATTACATCATCAGATAACTGAGATTCTGAAACATTTTCAAAATTTATTTCTTTAACTGGGCTGTCCTTCTCATTTTGACTACAACCATAATCCTTAGATCTGGTACAAACTCTTACTATCTTAGACTGAACAGGAAATACATCAGGGTTTTTATCTGGACCCTTACTTTTAAATTTATTATGAATGACATGACTTTTTACTTTGTGGCACGTTTCGTCACCTGTCATGTTTGGCCTATCTTCATTTAAACAGCTAATACTAGTTGTTGTAACTGATTGTTTGTCACTAACATCTTGAACATTTCTGCAAGATTCACTAACAATGACATTATCATTACATTTTTCAACCGTTAAAATGTTTTTATGAGTTGGAACCAATTCATAATTTATTTCTGCTCTAGCACAGTGAGGGCATTCTTTATTATAGCAAGGACGTCCTTTATTATAGCAAGGACGTCGATTTAGGGCATCTGCATTATTATAGGACCTTCCAGCTCTGTGCTCAATCTTAAAATCATATGATGCCAGGACCTCGAACCAACGAGCTAACTGACCTTCTGGATTCTTAAAATTAAACAACCAACTTAATGCACCATGGTCACTTCTAACCTTGAAGTGTTTACCATATAAATAATGGTGAAAATGTTTAATAGAGACCACTACAGCTAGTAGCTCTCTTCTGGTAACACAATATTTTCTCTCTGATCTACTGAAAGTTTTACTAAAGTAACAAATTACTTTTTCTACTCCATTTTGGAGTTGGGACAGCACTGCTCCCATACCAACATTACTTGCGTCGGTATCTAAAATAAATAAATCCTCCCTTGTAGGGTAGGCTAAAATGGGTGCACTAATTAAGGTATTCTTTAATTCCTCAAAGGATTGTTGACAATCGTCTGTCCAGACAAATTTCTGGTTTTTCTCAGTAACCTTATATAAAGGTTTAGCTTTATCAGCATA
Source organism: Mytilus coruscus (assembly GCA_017311375.1). NCBI lineage: Eukaryota > Metazoa > Mollusca > Bivalvia > Mytilida > Mytilidae > Mytilus > Mytilus coruscus. The sequence goes on along the minus strand of JAASAO010001583.1, from coordinate 33,204 downwards.
TTTTAAAATAAATTTTCTATAATAGGATGTTAATCCTAGAAAACTTCTTACATCTTTTATACTCTTGGGCACTGGCCAGTCCTTAACTGACTGAATTTTATTTGGGTCAGTAGCTACTCCACTTTCACTAACAATGTGACCTAAAAATTTAACTTCTGTCTTTAAAAAGTTACATTTCTTGGGATTCAGCTTTAAATTAGCTGCTTTTAATCTTTGAAAAACTTCTTTCAAGTTTTTCATATGCTCCTCAAATGATTTTGAGAAAATTATAACATCATCTAGATAAACTAGACAAATTTTCCAGGTCAAACCTGATAAAACTGTTTCCATTAATCTTTCAAAAACAGGGGCACTATTACATAGACCCATGGGCATTCTTTTGAACTGCTAGAGACCACCTCCTGGAAAAGAAAAAGCTGTTTTTGGTCTATCTTCTTTGGCTACAGGAATCTGATAATATCCTGACTTTAAATCGACGGTTGAGAAGAACTTGGAGCCTGACAATGAATCTATTGTGTCATCTATACGAGGTAACGGGTAGGATGATCGTAAAACCAGTAAATTTACGGAGCGAAAATCAATACAGAACCTCCAACTGTCATCTGACTTCTTCACGAGAACAATATTGGAGTTTCAGGGACTTGAAGAGGGTTCTATAATATCTTGCTGAACCATTTTCTGAATTTCAGCTTCAGCATCTTTCATTCTAGCTAGGGGTATTCGTCTGGGTCGCTGACGTACTGGAGGGTGATTTCCAGTATTTATGGTATGTTCAACTAAATCAGTTAAACCAATGTCCTCAGAGGACTTTGAGAATATATTACTATACTCCATTAAAAGGTCTTTAAATTTTTCACTTTGATCTTTATCAAGATTAACTTGACTAGACGCAAATACTTCATGTAAATAATCAGGTAATTGTCTCCCCTTATTTATTGTAGCTTGTCCACCAGCCACATTTTTACAAACTCAGAAGTTTGAATATATTACTTTATTGCTTGTAGCAATGAGTGTACCCTTTTAGAAAGTGCAGGGTGCATTATTTGCATTTATTATTTCTAAAAGGGATATTATACGTCTCTGGATGGCACCAATGAACCATTTTCGTCCATAATTCTATTAATCCAATTAAACCTCTAAAAATAGGTTCATTTGACTGTCCCGAAACAATTATTTCTGAATAAGGAGGCACATTTACTGTTTCTTGTATAGCAACTATATAACAAGATTTAACCCTACTTGCATAATGAAACCATTGAATTATATCCCTTTAATTTTCGACTTCTTTGACTTAATAAGACATCACAGTCATGAGTCACAAGAAAATCCATTCCAATGATTCCTTCATTGGAAATATCAGCCACTAAAACATTGTGGTGATAAATATGATCTCTAAGACAAATTTCAACATCAACTTGTCCTATAAATGGTGCACTATCACCAGTAGCAGTAATTAGATTAATATTCACAGGATTAATTTTTCAATCAATAAATTTCTTACTTAAAATAGTAACATTTGCTCTTGTATCCACAAGAAAAGCTAAATATTTATCATTTATTTTAGCTCTTACAAATAGTCATTCATTATTTGCCAAAGATTTATTTATCTTTATCGATTTGGGCCATTCTGACTTGGCCTGGCTCCGACCCTGAGTCCGACCTCAACTGGTTTCCTGTTGATAGTAATTAGGTTGATTCTGCCTATTTTGACCAAAATTATTATTTCTTTGATTAAAATTTCTGTTTCCCTGACCAAAATTCTTATTCTGGTTATTATATCCTCTCTGACCATTTTGATAATTCCTTTGTTGATAACCTCCCCCTTGGCTATTCCTATTCTTGTTTTTGGGACATACCCTTAATATCTCTAGTTAAAGATACCAGTTCCTTCTTAAAATCAGACAACTCGTGCCTTAATGATTTAAAATCCTCCCCCTTGTCATTGTTCAACTCTGTATTTATTGTATTATTCTCATTATAAACTGTATCTGCCTGTCTAACCATGCGCCCTTTTTGTCTCTCTGCTAACTTTAAGGTCTCTAACCTTACAGCTAATGTTTCTGCTTCGTGAATTGATTTAGGGTTAGATTCCCTAAGTCTTAGTCTCAGATCAGCATCTGGTAAGGCATCAATGAAATGTTCTAGTGCTAATACACTAGTTATTGTGGATGGGGCACTCGGATAAGCTTGCCTAGTCAATTTCTTAATTGACTGAGCCAACTCTGGTAAACTTTCTTCTTTCCCTCTCATACGGGTCTGGAGTTTTGCCCTAAATAATTCTGATTTTTCAGCTGAACCATATCTATTGTCCAAAACTTTAACCAAACTATCATAATCTTTCCTAGACTCTTTATCTAGTTCATTTAACAGAGCTCTTGCTCCCCCTTTTAAACTACCAGCCAAATATAATGATTTGGTTGCATAATTCCAACCATTTATTTCAGCTAAAATTTCAAATTGAGCTAAATACTCATTTAAATCTTCATCTCCCTCATACAACTGTGGCTTCATGGTTACATTACTAGACTTGGGTGAATGGGTATGGGAATTGGTCAATCTTGGAAATAGAGGTCTATCCAGTACAGCATAGTTTTGATTTACATTACACATTTTGTCTTTATTAAATAAATAAATATTATCTGTGTTTGGTTGTTGTTTTTCTGTATTTTGATTCGTCTTAATATTTGCACTAGGAACTGCTTGCCCAACACCTGATATCACTTCAGATATGTTTTCAGTGTTTACCACATCACTCATGTGATTACTGTGATTTACTAAATCTTTATTTTGTTCCATCATTTTATAAATGGTAGAAATATTTTTCTTGTTTTCATGTACATCATCTTCCATTTGGCTTATACGACCTTTAATAGAAGAAATTTCATCTTCAAAATCTCTTTTTATCTGATTTACAGCACAGATAACTTCTTTTTGACAATTAGAGAAATCATGGGTTATTTCCCCTAATTGGTCATGGAATAAACTTTTAAGGTTTTTTAATTCATTAACAAATAAATATTGTTCTTTGTCATGGCTTATTGTCTGTTCTGCATAGTCAACACTATCAACCTTCTGTTCATTTAAAGGAATGGTTATTTCCCTATCATTTTCCTCTTGGAAAGAATGATTAATAGCTATAATTACTTCTCCAGAATCATCCATAATGTACTTAAATTTTAATACTTCTAATTCAATTTAGATTTTTATAAAAATTTAGTGAAACAGTTTAACATCAATCAAATATACTAAAGCTTTTTCAGTATAATTATAAATAATCATTTCAACCACCAAATTCAAAGTTAAATAGAATCCCACTTCTGACACCAGTGTAACGATTTCACCCCTTAAACCGAGTGGTAGGTTAAATTGAATAAGAGGCTTGATCGAACATAATTTGCATGGATCCTTTGAGTTGGTATAATGTTGAAATAATAACTAAGTCAGGTGTAAATTTCAGATGTACTTTATGTAACATCTATATAATCAAATATTTACAATTCATCATAAAACATACATTTATATTTATATACAATGTGCCAAAATCATCTATAATTTATAGGTCAGGAAGGTTGACTTGAAATTCCAATAAGGTTGATTGTTTCCGTAGGTTGATTTGGTAGAAGGTTGAACTTTTCAACCTTCTATTACCGATAGTATAAAATACTTATAAGGATTGATTTAATAAAATATTCATATATCTTATGTTCTTTCTGTTAAAATGAAAGTAGATTTCTAGAAAACCTCTCTCATATTATCGTAACGATAGGAGGTTGACTAAGTGGAACGATGGTTGACGGGACTTTCCCGTAGGTTTAAGGTTGAATTGTGGAAAACAAACAATAGCCATGTGTTAGAAGGTTTAGTTTTTTCTTAAAACATTTAAAACCTGCGTACCAGACTTAAGGTTGACTGTGGCTCAGACATATTTATAATAAACCAGGTTGACTAAAATAGAACGACTAAGATAAATTTGTGACTGCTCTTGCAGACGATGAGAATAATTCTAAAGTTCGTTTTGTCAACCTTCTATTTATAATTTTTGGGTCAGTATATCAACCAATCAAAACGTTTGTTATGTAAACAAGCAATCTCGTGTAATAAACCGCCAATACACAACTAATATGGCTGCTCGAGTAAATAGATTATGGCACTGTTGGAATTTAGATGATTACGGCTAAAACACAAGTTATTATAGTAAGAAAATAAGTAAGTTAAAAAGGTAAACACATTCCTACATCATCTATCATAAACGTACCTGCCAACCAACCGTAAATATTCTGCACGAGGTGAAATTCCATCGTAAAAACAGCGATGTAAAAGGCTAAAAAGTGTAAATAAAACGGCTGATTCGTAAAATTACTACTATAAATTACAGACAACACGAGATCCATTAATTTAATCATACGATTACTAAATCGTAACAGTAATCAAACGTAAATAATCAATACAACGGTCAATGACAAGGAAATGGAATTACAGGTGGTTTATTATATTAACTCTACAATCTATTTAAATCCATAAGATGACGCTTTGACATGTGTGTATCGGTTCAAGATAACGACTGCTAAGTGTTAGAATGTAAATTTGATTCGAGGCAACCGAATTTTTCTATCGTCCAATTTTCACTCATAAGGAGTAAAAATAAATATATTGACATAGAACAAAGTTCGGGACTACGGGAACATTTCGGTTCAACCGAAATATTGAGTCAACCAAGTTCGAAACAACGAGAGTTAATCATGTTAATTGTCAATTTAAATCATACATTCCGTTGTTTTATCAATATTAGCTATTAACTTAGAAATAAGAAAAAGAATTGCTAGTTCCTATAAATAAAGATTTATGCATATACCATACGACATTCGAATAAAGTCTAATCTTGAAAACAAGTCAATTATGTCACTTGACATGTATGAAATAAAAAGATGTAGTATGATTTCTATTGAGACAACTATTCACTATCGACCGAAGGACGTAGATGAACGCAACTACATAGGTCAACGTACAGGACAGCCTTCAACGATGACCATACAAATACCGCAGAGTAAGCTATAACAGGCCCCGACATTACAAAACGAGAAAACAAATAACTGTCTTATTTCTATATGAAAAAGCACCACATAACAATAAACAAAACATATGATAGATAGCAACCAACGTTATATTCTAATTATATAATATAAAAAGAACAGTAATTAAAAACCAATTGTTCAGAGAACAATTGAAGGTCTTTCCACCAAAAACCATGTATTTTAATATCAAAGTAGTAAAATTAGGTTTAAAATGTCATTTGAATTATCAAATGATAGCTTATTGTACGCTGATTCCAAAAATATATGGTTTCTATACAATATTTTTTTAAATAAGGAAGATAATTTGTTACTTCCGGTTTGAAAAATGTTACTACAGATACTATTTGAATATTTACTTGACACTGATTCCAAAAATATCTGGTTCTATATAATTTTATAAAAAAAGTACAAAAAATAGCTACGTCCGGTTTATACAAGGTCACTTCCGGTTGTTTTTTCAAGGTTAAATGGTTTGAAATCTATTGCAAAAAGTCTCATGGCTTTATCATGTATATATATGAGGTAAAAGCAAAGGTCAAAATCTAGAACGTCAAATTAAGATATGACCTTGAGACAATTTCAAGGTCATAAACCAAGGACCTCAAATCAAAAGACCATGGGTCTTAATTATACTTGGTTAATGAGTTATATCACCATACTAGTATTTTTGAATACAAGAGGGGAGAAAACTCCCTTTTAGTTCAACGTACCCGTGCAATCAAAATTTACGTGTTACGACATGTCGCAACTAACAATTTAGTAAAGATAATTTGTCGATATCTTATACGGTTTTTGGAAATAAGTGAAAATTCAGACTATGACCTTTACATTTGACCTTGACTTAATTTTCATTTTTTGGGACCAAGGACCTCAAATCAAAAGATCTTGGGTCTCTATCACTTATGGTTTAAAAGATAGAAATGCATATCACTTATACCAAATGCATAAGGGGAAATAACTCTCATATGGAGCGTTCATATTGCTTCGGTCAAATAGGACAAATCATGCGAAGGATATAACGAACAATTTTATGAAATAAATTCGTCACTTTTTTTTACGGTTACGGAGGAGATGCAGTCACAAGAAAAACAGTGTTTGGGGAGATAACTCCTACAAAGAAAATTGTTCGGCTTAGAATGGGAGAAAATAAAAAGCGCATAAACTGTATGATACTATTTAAGAAATATCTAAGCGACATCTTGCGAAACAAAAATTTTACGCGAGATCAAAATTAGGCGAAAGAAAAAAAAAATAATAATAATAATTAAAAAACAATTGTTCAGAGAACAATTGAAAGTCTTTCCACCCATAAAGATCTATTTTGATATAGACCTATTAAAATTCGGTTTAAAATATCATAGGTATAATAGATCAAGGGAAACAACTATTGAAAGGTTTAAATAAATCAAGCATGATATGGATCGGGCAACAATATGCTGGTTGGAGACAAATGTACCAGTTTGCTGTTGCCTTTTATCATTGTTATAAAATGACATTTTTTCCCGAAAGAGAATACAAATAATAAAAGACGCCAATTAAGTAGTTTTCTGTCACTGTCTTAACCCTTACTTTATGCACAACCAAACTCATGATAATGAATAGTAATAATGTATTTTATAAAATAGTAACCTATTTGTCTACAAGTTATATACTAATTATATAATATAAAAGAACAGTAATTAAATAGACAAATAACCAGCAAAAGTTGATTTATTAGACACTTTTACATATTTTCTAATCTATATAAAATATCTAAAACAAATCGTGAAACCAAGTAAAATGTTAGTAATGTAAAACATGTTTTTCTTTTACTCTAAAAAATTGCATAATTTCGATGGTGAATAAAGATGAATTCAGGTATACACTAGTGGGTAATCAAACGTAAATAATCAATACAATGGTCAATGACAAGGAAATGGAATTACAGGTGGTTTATTATATTAACTCTACAATCTATTTAAATCCATAAAATGACGCTTTGACATGTGTGTATCGGTTCAAGATAACGACTGCTAAGTGTTAGAATGTAAATTTGATTCGAGACAACCGAATTTTTCTATCGTCCAATTTTCACTCATAAGGAGTAAAAATAAATATATTGACATAAAACAAAGTTCGGGACCACGGGAACATTTCGGCTATGACCTTGACCTGTGACCTTGACTTAATTTTCATTTTTTTGGACCAAGGACCTCAAATCAAAAGATCCTAGGTCTCTATCACTTATGGTTTAAAAGATAGAAATGCATATCACTTATACCAAATGCATAAGATGAAATAACTCTCATATGGAGCGTTCATATTGCTTCGGTCAAATAAGACAAATCATGCGAAGGATATAACAAACAATTTTATGAAATAAATTTGTCACTTTCTTTTACGGTTACGGAGGAGATGCAGTCACAAGGAAAACAGTGTTTGGGGAGATAACTCATACAAAGAAAATTGTTCGGCTTAGAATGGGTGAAAATAAAAAGCGCATAAACTGTATGATACTATTTAAGAAATATCTAAGCGACATCTTGCGAAACAAAAATTTTACGCGAGATCAAAATTAGGCAGAAGAAAAAAAAAATCAATAATAATAATTAAAAACCAATTGTTCAGAGAACAATTGAAAGTCTTTCCACCCATAAAGATCTATTTTGATATAGACCTATTAAAATTCGGTTTAAAATATCATATCCAGCGCCAAATGATAGCTTATTGTATACTGATTCCAAAAATATATGGTTTCTATACATTTTTTTCTAAATAAGGGAGATAAATTGTTACTTCCGGTTTGAAAAATGTCACTTCAGTTTTTTTTTATAGTCTACTTGATACTGATTCCAAAAATATATATGGTTCAATATACTTTTCTTTTACATTAAATAAGTACAACAAATAGCTACTTCCGGTTTACATATGGTCACTTCCGGTTGGCTTTTCCATGGTCAAGGGCTTGCAACGTAATGCAAAAAGTCCCATGGCTTTATCATGTATACATATGAGGTAAAACCAAAGGTCAATATATAGAACGTCAAATTTACCTATGACCTTCAGCTCAATTTCAAGGTCATAAACCAAGGGCTTCAAATCAAAAGACCATAGGTCTTAATTATATATGGTTAATGAGTTATATCACTATATGCCTAATTTGTAATATAAGAGGGGAGAAAACTCCATTTTATTGTTAGTGTACCCTTTCAACCAAAATTTATGTGTTACGACATGTCGCAACTTACAATTTAGTAAAAATATGTTGTCGATGTCTTATACGGTTTTTGAAAAGAGTTGAAAATAAGCCAAAATCAAAATTTAAAATATGACTTTAACCTCTGACCTTGACCTTATTTTTTTTTTTTGGACCAAGGACCTCATATCAAAAGATCCTAGGTCTCTATCCCTTATGGTTTACAAGATAGAAATGAATATCACTTATATCAAATGCATAAGGGGAAATAACTCTCATATGGAGTGTTCACATGGCTTCGGTCAAAATTGGACAAATCATGCGAAGGATATAACGAGCAATTTTATAAAATAAATTTGTCGCTTTCTTATACGGTTACGGAGGAGATGCAGTCACAAAGAAAACAGTGTTCGGGGAGATAACTCCTACAAAGAAAAGTATTCGGTTACGCAAGGTGAATTTCAAAGGCGCATAAACTGTTCGATATCATATACCAAACATCTAAGCGACATCTTGCGAAACAAAATTTATACGCAAGAAATAAAAGTGGCGGAAGAAGAAGAAAAAAAAAAGAATAATCAGAACAAATACAATAGGTCTTTCCATCGAAAAGTGGAAAGACCTAATAGTCAGAACAAATACAATAGGTCTTTCCATAGAAAAGTGGAAAGACCTAATTAAATAGACAAATATCCAGCCAAAGTTGACTTATTAGACACTTTTTACATATTTTCTAATCTATCTAAAATAACTAAAACACAAATCGTGAAACCAAGTAAAAATAAATGCATAATTTCGATGGTGATTAAAGATGATCGTAAAGATGATCAAACGTAAATAATCAACACAACGGTCAATGACAAGCAAATGAAATAAGGAGTAAAAATGAATATATTGACATAGAACAAAGTTCGGGACCACGGGATAGCAACCAACTTCGAGACTTTTATGTATAGACAAGTCACATCCATTTATTAATATATGTGCCAATCAATTTTATGTTCATATTAATTTTGTATTATTTTTTAATTCATGATGAATATATGCTTTTGATTTTATGTTATTTTGGGTATTGCATGTGTTGAAAGGAAACCTAATCAAATATTGATTAAAAAATCTGAATATGATTAATTAAAACTTTTATGATGGGGTATTTATTTACTTTTTTAGGACATACAAATTGAGTCATACTTTTCAACATGCAAAGTATAAATCAAAATGACCATACATTAGAAGATTTTAAAAAACACAGAAAAAGTCATAGCATCAACAAAATAACCAAAAAGAGAAAAGGGACTTCAAATTGTGTTTTTTTAGATCAACAAACAAGACCATTATATTGAATGAAACCGGTAACGTAATGTCAGCTCAGACCAAGTCAAATCGTTTTAACAAATCTAAATATGAATTTCAAAGGCGCATTTTTAACAAATCTAAATATGAATTTCAAAGGCGCATAAACTGTTCGATATCATATACCAAACATCTAAGCGACATCTTGCGAAACAAAATTTATACGCAAGAAATAAAAGTGGCGGAAGAAGAAGAAAAAAAGAATAATCAGAACAAATACAATAGGTCTTTCCATCGAAAAGTGGAAAGACCTAATAGTCAGAACAAATACAATAGGTCTTTCCATAGAAAAGTGGAAAGACCTAATTATATAGATAAATATCCAGCCAAAGTTGACTTATAAGACACTTTTTACATATTTTCTAATCTATCTAAAATAGCTATCACATGAAATAGCATTTTTGACGTGCAATTTCTTCTTCGTTAATATTGCTTATCATCAGATATACGGCATAACTTTCAATAAAGTTCTAGTATACAAGCATTGAATTTGTTCTGTGAAGTAAAACGTCATGCATTTTATACCATTCTGAATTTAATATTATATACATACGATACGTATCAATAATATTCATTTGATGTGGAAAGAACCTTTCTGAATAATTGTTTTATATTTGTAAGTTGTTTTTGTTCTTTGTATCGATCTGATGAATTAACCCTTTTCAAATGATGTTTATAGATTGTTTTTATGTTGTGCTGTTACACCACTGTCCCAGATTAATGGGATGGCTGGGCGCCTGCAAACATGTTTTATCCCGCCACGTTCTTTGTGTGCCTGTCCGAAGTCAGTAGCCTGTAATTCAGTTGTTGTCGTTTGTTGCTGCATATCATATTTGTTTTTCGTTCATTGTTTTGTGCATAAATCAGGCGTTAGATTTCTTGTTAGTTGAATTGCTTTACAGATGTCATTTCGGGGCCATTTATAGCTTATTATGCGGTACGGGTTGAAGGCCGTACGGTAACCTATAATTTCTAACCTTCTACATCATTTGGTCTCTGGTGGAGAGTTTGTCTCGTTGGCAATCATAACACATCTTCAAATATTTATTTTATACTAATCCACACTAACGCATAAACATGTCGGTGTTGTGTACACATGTCATGGACCAATTCTTCATAGCAATAAAGAAATGCAAAAAATAAATGTTCTCTTGAGATGAATTTGACAAAATCAAAATTAAATATTAAATAAGAAAATGTGGTATGATTGCCAGTGAGACAACTCTCCACAAGAGACCAACCGACACAGAAATTAGCAACTATAGGTCACCGTACGGCCTTCAACAACTAAAGTTCATTCTTTCGGATCAAGAATAGGTTGTCATCTGATATACTAAAGATTTATTAATATGAGCCAGATGGATGTTCCCTGTGAAAAAGGACGAAATCCTTATTATTTTGATGATATTTTTGATAATCAGATGCTTTACAACTAGGCTGCCTCAGTCAACAGGATAATACGCAAGTGCAAATATTGAAAAACAAATAATGATTTTGGATTCACTAGTACACAAAATGTATATTGATTTAATGTTGATTTTTGTTTCTATTGATTTCTTGCTGTTATGGAGGACTTCGTTCTGGTAATAAACAACAGTCACATAAAACAAATGACAAAACCTCATTGAAAGTCTAAAGATGCATATCGACGATAAAAGACGATGTTATTTTCTTCAGTAAGATAGCATGAAATACTTTATGTTGTTGATTACTTCAGTAAGATAGCATGATATACTTTATATTGTTATTTACTTCAGTAAGATAACATTATATACTTTATACTTAATTAGATCTTTGAATATAGTTTACATTGGCACTGATATCGATTTTGTCATCAGCAAATTAAAACATAACTAAATTTGTATTCTTTTCAAACGGGATGTTTAAAGACACACCCACGTTCATTTTGATCTATAAAGAGGTTAAACTCCTAACTATCCTACTGTCTGTCGATACATTTATTTTTGGCATTGCACAAGTCATGTCTTCTTTGACTGTCCATGACGTTAAAATACTAGATCCCTGGGATGTGTTTTAGTTGATTTTAGTCTCTGATGCATGATTTTTTATTATTAATTGTTTCGCTTTAACTAGCTGTCAGTAACTGCGAATACTCTCAAATCGTACTTTCTTGTTTATTTGACCTGTTGATACTAATTGTAATGCTTTTTTTGTTATTTAATGTTATTCAGGGTTATATCTGGTCTATATACCAGCTTTGATAAGTGTTTGGTACTAATATAAATTTCCACTTCGTACTATGAACATCAAAATTATTTATTTTGTTAAAATATTTCCTTTCTCTATTGTAACTGTACACGTATACCTAACAACAAAATTATTTTCATTTACCTGTGTTTAAAGTTATTGCAAATGGCTGATATTTTTGTTCGGGCATACTGTTTTTCTTAAATTGTTTAACATTTCATACCGATATAACATGTTACTTTTATGATTCTTCCCTTAGTTTATTTATTTTGAATTTACATTGTATCATAGGTCAAATTTATTTGTTCAGTGTATGTTCAATGGTGTTAATATGTCCTTTGATTGAGTTAAGCTATTTCAGTTGATATTTTATAGTTTGTCTTTCTATGTTTTGATGTTACACTATTGTTCCAGAAAAAGGGTGAAGGTTTGGTACCATTAAAACGTTTAAACCCGCTGCATTTGTTTGCACCTGTCCTAAGTCAGGAATCTGATGTTCAGTAGTTGTCGTTTGTTGATGTGGTTCATAAGTGTTTCTCGTTTCTCGTTTTTATATAGATTAGACCGTTGGTTTTCCCGTTTGAATGGTTTTACACTAGTAATTTCTGGGGCCCTTTATAGCTTACTGTTCGGTGTGAGTCTAGGCTCCGTGTTGAAGACCGTACTTTGACCTATAATGGTTTACTTTTATAAATTTTGACTTGGATGGAGAGTTGTCTCATTGGCACTCATACCACATCTTCTTATATCTATGTATGTTGTTATTTACTTCAGTAAGATAGCATGATATACTTTATGTTGTTGATTACTTCAGTAAGATAGCATGATATACTTTATGTTGTTGATTATTTCAATAAGATAACAAGGAATACTTTATGTTGTTGATTATTTCAGTAAGATAGCATTGTATACTGTATGTTGTTATTTACTTCAGTAGGATAGCAAGATATACTTTATGTTGTTGATTACTTCAGTAAGATAGCATGATATATTTTATGTTGTTGATTACTTCAGTAAGATAACATGATATATTTTATGTTGTTGATTACTTCAGTAAGATAGCATGATATACTTTATGTTTGTTATGATATTGTAACTATCATATTTATTTAGTTGGCCTAATTTGTTTTGTGTGGCCTATTATATACATTGTGTACAAACTAATATACATTGTGTTACAACTATGCAGTTTAGAATTCACTGGAACAATCATTGATACTCATGGAATGATTAGAACTTTCTATTTCACTTACACAACGTTTCCAGAATGATCATAACAAAAGATGCGTAATTTAAATTTCTAGCGTTGTCTAGAAGTTTCCGTTTGAGTATATATATAAGTATGCAGACCCTAAAGACTTAGATATAGATAGACTTAGACATCGATAGACATCAACATTCTCAGCAGTTGGATTGACACTTTCATTTACAAACTACATCATACTAGATTTTGACCATTTGGATATAATATTCTGTGGATTCCGAGAAGATTTCCGGATAAAGAAAAGATTAAAGATTGGACTCATATTTTGACAGTTAAGTTGACATTTCTCTGTGCGTAATACTTCTTGTAAACTACTGTGGATTCATTTATTTTCGTGGGTATCAATTTTCGTGGATAGAGAAAAAAAGACGTTTCGTGGTATACGTAAATTCGTGGATCGCTGATTACAAAAAAAAAAAAAAAATCAGATACGTAATTCGTGGATTTCTTTTTGATTTTGGAGATCATATAACCTTCTTCGTTTGATCAATAATAAAACAAACAAAAAAGAATGAATTCATTGAAAAAGTTTTGAATTGTCAAAATCCTCGCTTGGTCATTCTAGGTTAAAGTGTTCATCGAAAACCTCTATTACAATTATGGACAGAGACAACTAGTTATTTGTTTGTTTAACAATTTATAAATTCTTGTCGGAATTTTATAAGGCATTCAAAACTCTATGATTGAAAGCTCATTTCCCTAATCACGATATAATAAACAGTCATATAAGTAAAAGGTGTGAAAATAAATGTTCCTGTCAGAAACAATATTACCTACGGGCAATATCCCCGTACTTAATCCTATTGATTTTTAATCACCAGTAAACCAAACTATGACACGGTAATTAACAACTTGCAGTTATTTTCCATGAACAGTTTTAATCAATTTTAAAAAGTAAGTTATCACTGATATTCGATATATTTATTATTGATTTAATCAAAATACTTGTATCTTCTTTCAATAAAAACACGTGTTATGTTACAATGTTTATCGCTAGTCAACACTATACTAGAACTACACAACATAACCGGAAATAAACGTCCGACTCCATACACATTTCTCGGGATTATTCTTCGTTGAATTCTTAAATTCGTGGTTAGCTGTGACCCACGAAACCCTCGAAAATTTTTATACCACGAATAAAAATGAATCCACAGTAGTGTATGATAAATCTTGTTAAATTTTATTATTGATTTGTGTCTTTTGTTGGCTACAATTAAAAGTCGATTTTTCTATTCATAACAGAAATTGGGGGCTCGTGTCCGGGATCACGTTAATATCTTATTAAAAATTTGTTCAATATTTTTATTAGAACTAGCCAACAAAATTCTACAAAATGGCATTTGAAGCCGATAAATTTTTGAAAACGACAGACCTGGAGGGGTTTGATAATTTAAAGAAAGAGGAATTAGTGTTGCTTGCTAACATCTGAAATTAGACTTTAGAGTATCTATGAGAAAACAAATTATAAAAAATTTGGTGATAGACAAATTAGTTGACGCAGAAATTTTAGGTGAAAAGGCTCTTGAACTTAAGGTCGAAATTGTTGACGCTATCAAATTAAAACAGCTTGAATTAGAACACGAACTCAAAAGAAAACAATTGGAAAAAGAAGAAAGACAGGCAGAACTTTAAATGAAGGAACGGTTAGAGATGGAGAAGATGAAAGAAAAAGATAAAGAAAAAGAAAAAAGAAAAAGAAGATGACTTTAAATTAAAACAGGCAGAGCTTGAAATGAGGGAAAGGTTAGAGATGGAGAAAATAAAAATTGAAATGGTTAAAGTAGAAAGCAACACTAAATTCCAATCAAAATCAGAACATTTTAATTTTGATGCAGCAAAAATATACGTTTGGTTCCCAAATTTTGTGAAAAAACAGTTGACAAATTTTTTCCACAGTTTGAGAAAATTGCTCAAAATTTGAAATGGACGAAGCCTTTTTGGACTACAATGCTGCAAAGTGTTTTTGAGGGCAAGGCCGCTGAAATTTACTCAGCTCTTTCATCAGAAAATAGTTCTGATTATGACAAGGTTAAAAAAGAGGTTTTGAAAGCTTATGAGCTAGTGCCAGAAGCATATAGACAGAAATTTAGGTCTTATAAAAAGTTTGATTCACAAACCTATGTTGAATTTGCTAGGGAAAAAGAAAATCTATTTGATAAATGGCTGACGTCAAAGAAAATAGATAAACATTTTGATAACTTAAGACAATTGATGTTATTAGAAGAGTTCAAGCAGTGTGTTCATTTAGACTTAAAAACACATTTAGATGACAAACTGTTGAGACATTACAAGATGCAGTGTTATTTCCGATAATTATACCCTTTCACATAAGAGAAGTTTCAAAAGTAAAAATTTTAATACTTCGAGTGGATATTACAAGAATCAAAGCACTGAGCGTACTGTTAATAAGCCTGTTGCACGGAATCAGAGTCAGTCTAGTTATAATATGTCTAGTCCAAAATTTGATACTTTTGAAAAGAAGTCACTGACTTGTGCTTATTGTAAGATGAATGGTCACCTGATGGCTGATTGTTTTAGACTCCAGATGAAGAATGAAAGAGATAATAAGCCCAAGACCAGTGCTTGTACGACACCCCGTGTTACCAATACTTTGGAATGTCCTGCGAGTCAGGCTTTTAAGTCCAGTTTTTGTGATTACATGGAGGATTATAAACCTTTTATGTCTGATGGGTTTGTTTCTATTGTTGATAATACTACTCTTCAGCCTATTAAGATTTACGGGACACTGGAGCTTCTAAGTCTTTATTGTTAGAAGGTGTGTTGCTTTTGTCCGAGGAGACTTCTGTTGGTGCCTCCGTTTTGTTACAAGGTGTGGAGTTAGGTTGTATAGATGTTCCCCTCCATCGTATTTATCTGAAGTCAGATTTGATAACTGGACCAGTTGTTGTGGGTGTTCGTCATAATCTCCCTGTTAAGGATGTTTCATTATTGCTAGAAAATGATCTAGCTAGGAACAAAGTGGTTGCTGAACCAATTGTTACCAGTGAACCTGATGTGGATGTTAAATCACCTGAAGATGATGCTGAACTGTATCCATCTTGTGTCGTTACTAGGGTGATGGCTAGAAAACAACAAAATGAGGATTTGCAAGAAGACCAGTTTGATTACAGGACATTTCTGACACCTTTCTAGCCGACATTGAAGGTCTCGGTAGCTCAGAGAAGACCGTAATAAGACCACCTAGTATTAGCAAGAATGTAATTATGCCATGGCCAGACGTAAACAGCCATTTATTAGACCAAAGGAAATTTGTCGAAGAGCAAAATAAAGACCCTGAGGTTCTTCAGCTCAGCAAGAGGGCTCAACCACAGGAGGAAGCAGATAAAGTGGCCGAATGCTATTACCATCAAGACGGCATTTTAATGAGAAAGTGGAGGCCCCCTGATGCTACCCCAGAGGAGGAATGGAGAGTGGTATACCAAGTGGTGGTGCCTAAAGTCTATAGGCAAGACATTATTAGTCTTGCCCATGACACCCCCTTGGCTGGACACTTAGGTATAAGGAAGACTTGCCTTAAGATCTTACAGCATTTCTACTGGCCAAGACTAAAAAGTGATGTCGCAGAATACTGCAAATCATGCCATATATTCCAGGTTGTTGGTAAGCCTAACCAGAAAATACCACCAGCACCACTTCTGCCTATTCCAGCCTTTGAAGAACCTTTCAGCAGAGCCCTAATTGATTGCGTTGGACCTTTACCGAAGACCAAGACCGGAAATGCGTATTTATTGACGATAATGTGTACCTCCACTCGTTTTCCTGAGGCTATTCCGTTAAGGAATATCAAGACACCTACTATTGTCAAAGCTCTGATCAAATTTTTCACGCTAGTAGGACTTCCAAAGTCTATACAGTCCGACCAGGGTTCAAATTTCATGTCAGGTTTATTTCAGCAAGTCGTGTACCAGTTAGGGATTGCTCAGTATAGATCAAGTGCTTACCATCCAGAATCTCAAGGTGCCTTAGAACGTTTTCATCAAATATTGAAGAACATGATCAGAACTTTTTTGTCTTCAATTTGACAGGGACTTGGATGATGGTGTTCACTTTTTACTTTTTGCGGTCCGAGAGGCTGTTCAAGAATCCCTTGGTTTTAGTACCTTTGAGTTGGTATTTGGTCACACTGTAAGGGGACCTTTAAAATTGATTATCGAAGTGGCTTACTGAACACACTGACTTGAATCTTCTAGACTATGTATCTAGATTTAAAGAAAAATTGTATACTGCTTGTCAAATTGCTCAGAACAATTTAAAAACTGTTCAGAATAAGATGAAAATATGGTATGATAAAGATGTCAGGGACAGAGTTTTTGAGCCAGGTGATAAGGTACTTGTATTTTTACCAGTCCCAGGTCATCCATTACAAGCTAAATATTGTGGTCCTTACACCATAGAGAGTAAAATCAATGATTTGAATTATATTGTAAAAACACCAGGTCGGCGTAAACAAAATAGAGTGTGTCACATTAATATGTTAAAACCATATTTTGAGCGTACTAATGAAGGTGAGAGTAAACCAGTTACCACTTTAGCCATGGTTAAATTGGAGAACAATCATGACAAACCAAGTATAATTGAACCACATTTTAGTTCTAAAACTATGGAAGAGACAGTTAGATTGAAAAATTCAGAAATTTTGTCAAATTTAGACTCAAAACTTGCACATCTGACTTTTGATCGAAGAGAAAAATTAAAAACTTTGGTATTTTCTTTCAAAAATCTTTTTCCAGATGTGCCAAACAAAACCACTGCTGTTTGTCATGATGTCGATGTAGGTGATGCTTCTCCAATTAAGCAACATCCTTGCCGGCTCAATCCACTCAAACTTAATTTATGAGACAAGAAATTAAATATATGCTTGACAATGATATTATTGGGCCGAGTAACAGTGAATGGAGCTCTTCTTGTCTGCTTGTGCCCAAACCAGATAAAACTTTTCGTTTCGTAACTGATTTCAGAAAAGTAAATTATGTTTCAAAATCTGATTCCTATCCGATTCCAAGAATAGACGATTGCATTGATAATATTGGAAAAGCAAAATTTGTGAGCAAATTTGATTTATTGAAAGGTTACTGGCAAGTCCCATTGACACAGAGAGCTCGAGAAATATCAGCTTTTGTCACACCAGACGGCTTATTTCAATATACTGTAATGCCGTTTGGCATGAAAAGTGCTCCAGCTAAATTTCAAAGAATGATTAATAATGTTATAAAAGATTTAGACTGTTGTTATGCTTATATTGATGATCTTATTGTATGTAGTGATAGCTGGGAAGAGCATTTAGAACATTTATATGATACTTTTGATAGATTGTCACAATCAAACTTGACTGTTAATCTTGGTAAAAGTAAATTTTGCCAGGCCACTGTTGGTTATTTAGGGCATACAGTTGGCCAAGGTCAAGTGAAACCTATTACGGCTAAAGTGGACGCAATTACTAAATTTCCTCTTCCTACAAATAAAAAACAACTTATAAGATATTTAGGCATGATTGGATTTTACAGGAAATTCTGTTCAAATTTTTCTACTGTTGTTCAACCATTGACGCATCTTTTACGGAAAGATTCTAAATTCATCTGGAGTGAAAATTGTCAAAACGCTTATGAAAATAGCAAATCACTTTTAATTTATAGTCCAGTTCTGATCACTCCAGACTTTGAAAAACAATTTAAACTTGCCGTTGATGCAAGCGATGTAGGAGTTGGAGCTGTTTTATACCAAGAGACAGATGATAATGTTGAAAAACCTATATCATATTTTTCTAAGAAATTAGATAAACATCAGAAAAATTATTCAACTATTGAAAAAGAGTGCTTTGCACTGTTGTCTGCACTACAACATTTTGATGTATATTTAAATCCCACTGTTCATCCTATTCTTGTTTATACTGATCATAATCCTCTCACCTTCATACATAAAATGAGAAACAAGAACTAGAGATTGATTAGGTGGAGTTTATTGTTACAGGAATATGATGTTATTGTAAAACATATTAAATGTAAAGATAATGTAATAGCAGATGCTTTATCTAGAACTTATTAAAATACTATGTATATACTATGTTCGTTTGTACATATTATTCATGAAAAATTTTTGTTACACTCAAACTTTTTTTTAAGGGGGGAGGTGTTATGATATTGTAACTATCATATTTATTTAGTTGGCCTAATTTGTTTTGTGTGGCCTATTATATACATTGTGTACAAACTAATATACATTGTGTTACAACTATGCAGTTTAGAATTCACTGGAACAATCATTGATACTCATGGAATGATTAGAACTTTCTATTTCACTTACATAACGTTTCCAGAATGATCATAACAAAAGATGCTTAATTTAAATTTCTAGCGTTGTCTAGAAGTTTCCGTTTGAGTATATATATAAGTATACAGACCTTAAAGACTGAGATACAGATAGACTTAGACATCGATAGACATCAACATTCTCAGTAGTTAGATTGACACTTTCATTTACAAACTACATCATACTAGATTGTGACCAATTGGATATAATATTCTGTGGATTCCGAGAAGATTTCCGGATAAAAAAAAGATAAAAGATTGGACTCATATTTTGACAGTTAAGTTGACATTTCTCTGTGCGTAATACTTTTTGTAAACTACTGTATAATAAATCTTGTTAAATTTTATTATTGATTTGTGTCTTTTGTTGGCTACAATTAAAAGTCGATTTTTCTGTTCATAATATGTTGTTGATTACTTCAGTAAGATAGCATTATATACTTTATGTTGTTGATTACTTCAGTAAGATAGCATGATATACTTTATGTTGTTGATTACTTCAGTAAGATAACATGATATACTTTATGTTGTTGATTACTTCAGTAAGATAACATTATATACTTTATGTTTGTGATTACTTCAGTAAGATAGCATGATATACTTTATGTTGTTGATTACTTCAGTAAGATAACATAATATATTTTATGTTGTTGATTACTTCAGTACGATAACATGATATATTTTATGTTGTTGATTACCTCAGTAAGATAGCATGATATACTTTATGTTGTTGATTACTCCAGTAAGATAACATGATATATTTTATGTTGTTGATTAATGATGGCTATTTCAAAAAGGGTCCATTTGGATTTAAATACAGATCCTGCGTCCAAGCTTTGCTTACAATGATCAGAAAACGCTTCATTCTACTTTCGGTTTTAAGACCTTTTGGGATCTCCTGGTTTTCTCGAAAGCTTGAACACAGGACCTGTATTTTAACCAGATTGAACAGGATCGACAGTAAAAGTAAAACAAATGCTTTCTTACTGTTTTTCACATCCTCCAAGAATTTTTGATACGATGATCCTCTGCTGCGTTGGCTATTATGAACAAGTCACCTCCGTTTGATTGGCAGTACTCCCGGGCTTTTGCCCATGTGTCGCGAGAGGAAGAATACTCAACTATACCGTAAAAATGACAAGGACTCTTCGCACATACCTCCACGGCAAATTAACATTAACTGATATACATGGACATATTTTATTATTCATACATGTTTTATGATGCAATAATCAGAGCATTTTACTCATTCATTACTAAATAAACAAGTTAGTAAATTCACAAAATACGATATTTATAATTGCTTACACTAGTAACCCGAATTTAACTTGAACGGACAAAAACGCATTAACGCTATTTAAATAACATTAATCATCATTTGATAAAGATTGACAAAGATTAAAAATTAGTTTTAATTCATTTCAACCATATCAATTTTTTAATGCCAGTCAAATAGATTCCTTTGCGGTCAATCAAGTTAATTTCAGATGTTGGTAAGATGCGTCAAACCAATAGGCCACGCCCCCGTTAAACTATTTCAAGCTGGCATTAATTCGTTTTAAACATTGTTGAGACAGGTAAATCACTCAAGCAAAACAACCTCGATGTATCTATCGTTTATTTGTTTCAAACTTTTAACGACTTTAGTTAAATGCGTGTATTCTTAGTTAAGTCACATGCTTCACAATTTAAACAAATGAATGAACAAAACACGTCACATACAAGGCATTTAAATAAAAACATTAAAATATTGATGCACGGTTTAAAAAATGCAAAACTTGTGAATCTGTTGCAAATAAAATAGTTAGATGTATACCATAATTTCAATTTGCTTAAATGCAGTAGATCTTTATCTCACATATTCGTTTCAAAAAATGCTAAGTGCTATGAAAACTCGTGGCATGTAAGTAACGTGTGGTCCCTTGCAATTACTTACGAAACTGTATGTATTCCTGTATATTTACCGTTTCTCTTTTTTCTGTTTTACTATATTGTACTCGTAAATTCGGAAATAAAAGTAACTTCACAGAAATTATTTATTGTGTACATAATTTAAATCGATGTATCTTATATTTTCGGTAAACAACAAATATTCACTAGCTGTATATTGATATATGGAATAGCTTGAAATGAAAAACAATGTTTTGTTAAATAATAAAATTGATGAAGATAATGTTGACATTTGTTGAATTTGATAAACAGTTTGGTCTTGTTCAAAATTATAAATGAAGTAACAGCTCAATGAACTTTTAAAACTGTGTTAAATTGTAATACCGGTCACTGGAGCAAAACGGGCGTTAATTGTGGAAGAGCAGCAAATATCAAACGAAAATATTGAAGCGTGGTTACGATTCTGTAAAGGGATTATCGTGCTATCATGCACCGTGACGTACAAAAATTCTTGCAATTAATTAACATGTATTCTGTTTATATGAGATAAATTTTAGTCTGCGATAACGATGGATAGGTTTAAGTTAAACTACCTTGACTGACTCTTAGTCGGCATTCTCTTAACGTCTTTTAATGAATTTCAAAAAACTTATATTTACGTTTGGGGCATTTAATATAATTCTACCTACCAAATTAAAATGAACATAAACATTGTAAAAAACAAGAATGGAAAAGAAACAATTCTGCATTGTTACTCTTATATAATTTTATTAACTATATTTTAGCGGTAATTTCTAAATAAAACTAATTGTCGTATAAATAAAATATTTCATCTAGGTGCTCTCGTTGAAGTCCGCGTTACATATTAAAATGAATTTCATTGGTCGGAACGTTTGCAAACTTTCAATCCAGGTGTTCTCATCGAAGTCCGCGTTCATGTTTCAATTCAATACACAATATGAAGTCCAATATGGTAAAAAAAATCAATTTAGACTCTACGATGTCCGAGTAAACAATAGAATTTAGAAAATAACACTTTTACGATTCTTCCAACACAACAAAAGTATCTATCTTTTCGCCGATGAAAATTATTACTATTTATATTAAAACAAGGATTTGTATACTATGCAGTTTATTCCTCGAGAAAATAAATTTTATTTATTCACTTCAATCAATAATTGATCAATTTGAACTTTGAAACAGTTACATTAATATATCTTTTCGCACCCTTTAATTTGAGGTTATTAAATCCAAATAACTAAATAAAAGTAATTGTATATTTAGTTAGATAAACTAAAAGAATTGCTATGATATTTTCATTAATCAATCAATAAATTGCAGGACTAAATGGAATAAAACATAAATAAAAAAACTCACAGACAATTAAAAGCATTTTTAACACCATAATCTGAGACTATCCTATAGGTATACTATTACTCGTACGCGTCAGGAGACTGTACAGTGGCGGATCCAGTTATTGTTCCGTAGATAAGAACTCCCGTTTGTTTGACCTGAAATTCTTTTTAATTGGGACATATGGTTGGAATCCCCTTTTTCGCTGTAACCAGTGGTTTTCGTTGTATATTATTTTTTATAAGTGTTGTACATCAATCAGGCTGTTAGTTTTCTCGTTTGAATTGTTTGAATTTATATTTGTAATTTCTTGTCAAATCATTGATATTATGTTGATAGTCCTAAATATAAAGCTTTACTACAACTTTCACATAAACTTAACATGAACCATGAAAATGAGGTCAAGGTCATATAACCAAACAAAAAATACTTGTTCACCTTACAATCATTCAATACACTAAATATAGTTGACCTATTGCTTATAGTTTCTACGAAACATTGACTTAACCAAGAAACTAAACATTGACCAATGAACCATGAAAATAAGGTCAAGGTCAGATGAACAATGCCAGGCGACATGCACAGCTTACAATTCTTTCATACAACAAATATAGTTGACCTATTGCTTATAGTTTAAGAAAAACAGACCAAAACACAAAAACTTAACACTGAGCAATGATCCGTGAAAATGAGGTCAAGGTCAAATAAAACCTGCAATACTGACATGTACATCATAAAATATTTCCATACTACAAATATAGTTGACCTACTGCATGTCGTATTAGAAAAAAAGACCAAAACTCAAAAACTTAACTTTGACCACTGAACCATGTAAATAAGGTCAAGGTCAGATGACACCTGCCAGCTAGACATGTACACCTTACAATCATTCCATACACCAAATATAGTAGACCTATAGCATACAGTATAAGAAAAACAGACCAAAACACAAAAACTTAACTATAACCACTGAACCATGAAAATGAGGTCAAGGTCAGATGATACCTGTCAGTTGGACATGTACACCTTACAATCCTTCCATACACCAAATATACTAGACCTATTGCTTAACCTTCTTCACTGATCCATGAAATGAGGTCGAGATCAAGTGAAAACTGTCTGACGGGCATGAGAACCTTGCAAGGTACGCACATACCAAATATAGTTATCCTATTACTCATAATAAGAGAAAAATTAACATTACAAAAAATCTGAACTTTTTTCAAGTAGTCACTGAACCATGAAAATGAGGTCAAGGACAATGTACATGTGACAGACGGAAACTTCGTAACATGAGGCATTTATATACAAAGTATGAATCATCCAGGTCTTCCACCTTCTAAAGTATAAAGCTTTTAAGAAGTTAGCTAACGCCGCCGTAGCCGCCGCCGCAGCCGCCGCAGCCGGATCACTATCCCTATGTCGGACTTTCTGCGACTTAAGTTGCAGGCTCAACAAAAATGGCGGGAAAAGGCTGACTCGGACTTTTACCTTATATTTGCATTGGTATTATTTGGGTCTCAAATCGAAAGAAAAGAAATCAAGAATCTTCTTAAATTTTGGTAAATGACTTTTTATGAGCTATTGAAGTCTAATATGAAAAGAAAAAGGGGTGTTATGGGGCAAAATATTTTACCCTGTATCGTAAGAAAAAAAAAAAAGAGTCCGAATATCTGACACAAATTCCTAAACCTCACCTAAGTACATCCTTAAGTAGAAGCCTCATTACTTGATATCTTGATACCACAAGCTCAAAGTGACTTCGTGAAAGATGACACACCGTATGAGGTGCATAGCTTGTAATATGAACGCGAATGCAACAAATATTCTGCATATTTTTAAAGAGAATCAATATTACAGGTCTGTTGCGACATTTTTATCTCTTCAGAATGCATTCAACTGAAACGTCATGCAAGTGACTCAAAGCAAGCCAAAAAGATGGTTGCCACAAGCAGCCACATTTTGCAACCTGTTAAAGTACGGGATAATGTAACTGTTCCCATTCAAAGTGTCGATAGAGGACATGGAGATCCAAAAAATCTTTTCTGTCTAGTTTTTGATAGGGATCAGACAAATGAACAATTGAAGCTCTGCTCAAAGATAGAATTTAAAATGGATCTTTCTCTAGGAATTTATTCACTTTCTCAGCAATCGCTGGCCTTGCAAGATTCAAATACCTAGGTCAAGTTAAGTGATAGGGAAGCAGCGTCCCTACAGTCAGTCGAAGATGGGCAGGGATCAGAGAAGTGTGTGTGCAAAACCGGTTGTGAAAGAAAGACATGCAAATGTCTCAAGTCTAACGTTTTGTGTGACTCACAAAAGTTTGTCATGTCATACTGTTCAGAAATTAGTAGGAAGTTTTTAATAATGTGAATATTGCAACTGGATGAGTATCGCCATAATAAGAACTCGCATTTTGATATCTGACACATATATCCGTAAGCAGATTTTCCGGAAATCACAATAGTTGATCTCGCATTTTTGTCCATTCTTCAAATATCGCAATAATAAATGAATGCATTAATTTCTGAATTTAAAGTAATAAGTAATTTGCATACATTGTGTAAATAGGCGTCCATCCTATGTTAATTGTTGACAGTATGCATGTATGGTTGAGATAATTTGTGAATTAAACATAGTTGTTGCATGGATTTATATCATGGTCTTGCATGTTGCAAATGATTTTCAGTGAGTTTCAAAAATTATAAAACAGCCATTTTCCAGTTTCAATACACAAACTGTATCATGTCAGTAAATAGCTGTAAAATTGACAAAAAAAAAAATCAGTGATTACCTGTAATTACTGAAACAATCAGTAAATACATGTAATTACTAAATTGATTAGTAATTACAGGTATTTACTGAATTGTTTAGTAATTACGTGTATTTCCTAATTTCACCTATTTACTGTAACATATATATATATGATTTGTTCACCCTATTTCGACTCTTAAAGATGCAAGAGTCTGTTCTTAATTGCAGTAAGTTATATGGTCTTCCATATTCCGTTTTGATTCCTAACATCACTGAAGACACATTCATTTTCGAAATCCGGATATGTTGTACAAATTTTTGCTCCTTTTTTTTTTTTTGGCGGTATAACACCTTTTCCGCAAGTTTATTGTTTTCTGTTTTGTATTAAATTAATAATTTAAATTCATTTTGTTACATCTGGTGATTTTTATTTTTTGGCAATCGCCAATGGCAGTCAGTAGGGTTTAAGAACATCCGTTGTTTGACCTGCTAGTCAAATGCGTTTTGTTAAAATATACTTTTCACTTTTTTGGGCTTTTTTGGAAAATGTTGTTTGTGCTGTATTTAGACCCCTATACCAAGAAATGAATTAAAGGAGGGACGAAAGATACCAGAGGGACAGTCAAACTCATTAATCGAAAATAAACTAACAACGCCATGGCTAAAAAGGGAGAAATAACACAACAGACAAACAATAGTACATAAAAGACAACATAGAAAACTAAGGATAATCCATGCATAGTTGGAGATGCTTACACCGCCGATGTATTGGGTCTCGCTCCTTTTGGACTTCATGCGATTCCTTTAGATTCTGTTTCCTTTTTTTAATCTTGATTGTCTCTTCTTAATTGGTTTGATGAGACTAGAACATTGGTAAACTATGATTATTTCAATTCAGATCATATTCGAATAGCAACTTTTACTTTAAATAAAGGATTAAAAAACAATAAAACAGCTATCCCAAACAAACAGAAGATATGTCTGTCATATGCATATAAATATTGCTCAACATCTAATATAGAAGATTGAATAATGCATTTAATCATACTGAAGAAAAACAGCCATCTGAAAAGATACAGATATTTACTATCAAAATGCCTACTGGGAATTAAACTTGCTGAACTTTTAAAATTTACTATGTCCGGTCTATTCCACACATTAAAGATACCGAAAATGTAATCAATAATGCTACATAACTGATTAATATCAAATGAAAATTTGTAAATACCAAAATGGAGCTTACTCTCACAATCCCTCTAAAAGTAAATTTGGTCAAGTATAACTTTGAATTTTTCGAAAAACTAAGGATTTTCTTATCCCAGGAATAGAATACCTTAGCCGTATTTGGCACAACTTTTTGGAATTTTGGGTCCTCAATGCTCTTCAACTTTTTACTTTTTTGGCTTTATAATTATTTTGATCTGAGCGTCATTGATGAGTCTTATGTAGACGAAACGCGCGTCTGGCGTATTAAATTATAATCCTGGTACCTTTGATAACTATTTACACCACTGGGTCGCTGCCACTGCTGGTGGACGTTTCGTCCCGAGGGTATCACCAACCAGTAGTCAGCACTTCGGTGTTGACATGAATATCAATTATATGGTCATTTTTATAAATTTCCTGTTACAAAACTTTGAATTTTTCGAAAAACTAAGGATTTTCTTTTCCCAGGAATAGATTACCATAGCCGTATTTGGCACATTTTTTTGGAATTTTGGGTCCTCAATGCTCTTCAACATTTTACTTTTTTTGCTTTATAACTATTTTGATCTGAGCGTCACTGATGAGTCTTATGTAGACGAAACGCGCGTCTGGCGTATTAAATTATAACCCTGGTACCTTTGATAACTATTCTGACCGACATATAAAAATTACCTAAAATCGGAAGTTTAAAATCCATCGAGTCTAATACAATTAATTGTATTTGTTTTTCAAAATCAGGCGTAAGGTTATATATAATAACTCATATCGATCGAAACATCGGAAAGAGAGGAAGAACAATGAGGAAGTTAACAAAAGGGCAACGAAAACTGTTAAGCCAAAGAAAATTGACAACGTAATGGCAATAAACGAAAAAAGACCAAAATAAAACGCATAACAAAAATAAAGACTTATTAACACAGGCTCCATCCATAGAAAGATATCAGGTGTTTCGGAAGGGTGGGCATATTCTGATCTACTACTGGCACCCGTCATGTTGCTTATATTTAGTACACATTTATTGATGATAAGTGTCCTTCTGTGCAATCACTAACGAGGACAAGAGGATGGAACTATGGTTCGAAAATTCAAACATGTCTTTGACCATCTGTGACGCAGATTTTTCATTAAGGTTCATTAACTATTGATGCCGTCCACACATAATTTTCTTCACCTAGATACAACAACAGCGTAATGTTTAAAGTAAATAAATCACCTTATTCAAATACAATGCATTGCATTTAATTTGACAGTCAATATGTCCTAAATTTGGAGGAACAAACTGACAAAAGTGGTACTGTTCTTCAATTAGAATATCACATACGAGTGTCATGAATTTTGATCAAACTATCCTCTATAATTATTTTGCAGATTATCAATGGTATATCCATATTAGAACTGAGATAGGTTATAAACTCTCTTTAAAATTGTTAGAATACTTTATCATATAAATGTTCTGAGCAGTTCAAGAACTGCTCTCACTTTAAACAGCTCTACCCTTAAGCTGTTCCACGGTAGAACTGGTTGAATCAGTTCTACAGTAAAACTGTCTATATTTCTTTCACAGTAGAACAATCAGACTCAGTTCAATGATAGAATATTTCTATATGACATACTTTAAAGCAACTCTTTGGTCGAGATTTAAAACCAGGGCCGATAGCTGGGTGCTCCTGTTATATACTAGAAGTGATTATTAAGGGATCAAAATGATGAGGGTCTTGTATGTTTATATTCTGTTCTTTTTACATTGTAAATTACATATTAAATATTTCTGTAGTAGTAATCAAAATACTAGTAATCTATTATCTTAAAAACAGATCAATAAAGAGGTGTTTATCACAAATAAAATATTTGGATTCACTATGGCCATATTGCTTTCTCGGGAATTGTCTAAATAACTGGTTTACTTGACTTTTTTACTATCATATCGAATAATACATGAGTAATTTATTACTTTTATGTAAATTTTAACATTCGCCTGTATTATTCAATTCAAAAATTAATCGCAACTAAATAATCTATCATAAAAGTAACAATGATATCAGACAGATTTTGTGTGTTATAACAGAGATAATATAAAATAATAATAGTATATATAGATAAAAATATAAGATAAAAAAAAGAATAACAAGAAAGTGTTTATAGTACACGGATGCCCCACTCGCATTATCATATTCTATGTTCAGTGGACTGTGAAATTAGGATCAAAACTCTATTTTGGCATTCACATTAGGAAGATCATATCATATAGAACATGTGTACTAAGTTTCAAGTTGATTGGACTTCAACTACATTAAAAACTACCTCGTCTTAACCTGGAGAGGGACGGACGGCAAACGAACGGTCGAACAAACGGACGGACGGACAGACGGACTGACGAACGGACGCACAGACCAGAAAACATAATGCCCTCTACTATCGTAGGTGGGTCATAAAAAATGTATTACCTAAACAAAATCTTAAACCAATTATTCCTGCTTTATTCATTTATTATGAGCTGATCAGCTGTTAAATAGTAATGCAACTGACCTCGCAAAAGACGCTTAGTTAACAAGTATAATGTTCCGAATAACAAACGGCTGCAAATTGCTTTAAATGATAGAATAATATCTATATTTTAATTTTCTTCTGGTCGTAAAAAGTTTCTATGGTCACAGTTTTGCCCTTGAATGGGGTACCCCTCAATTTTCGGTTTTGGGTAGTCACTTTAAAATCCAAACATTAAATGTTTGTGTTGAATTTCCCACTATTTTCGTAAATATATTCGATGCACATATCACCAAGGATCATCGTGATGATGAAGACATAAATATAATACCATCCCCGAGTAAAACTTTCAAACTTAAAGTTTGCTGTTTTACAGATTGAAATTTAACGCGTTTTTTTTTTTTTTGAAAACGAGAAAACCTATGATTCATTAACAGTATTTGACATTTGAGAGGGCAACATATATTATTGCTTTACTGCATGCAAATTTTGTTGGGCAAATTCCAAACAATTTTGTCAAAAACTGAAGAATAAAAACATCATTTGTACCTCTTTTAATGACGGAAATTCCCTATCCGTCACTCAGCTCCACCATTTATTTTTTTCTTAACAATGAATTTGATAGTTTCGATGTGATTATGTACATTTTCTAGGATAAATTCATTTATTTTTGAGTCGTCTGAACGTGTTGACAATCTTTTGAGGTGTGCTAATGTGAGTAATCAATTATCAATGCATGGCATGGTAAAGATAATCGCGAGTACATATTTATTTTGAAATGCAGTCTTTCTTTCATAGATATAGGAAGATGAGGTATGAGTGCCAATGAGACAACTCTCCTTCCAAGTAAATATTTATTAAAGTAAACCATTATAAGTCAAGGTACGGCCTTCAACACGCAGTCTTGGCTCACACCGAACAGCAAGCTATAAAGGGCCCAAAAATCACTAATGTAAAACTGTTCAAACAGGAAAACCAACAGTCTAATTTATATGAAAACGAGAAACAAGAAATACGTATGAACTACATAGACAGACGACAACTACTTTGTCAGCATGCATTACCAATTACTATTTGAAGTCAACACCTGTGCAATCAGGTAAAACAGTTACTGAAAAATTAGAATTTGAACTTGCTGTCAATTCATTGATAACGATTGTTAGTGATGATCTGTTCTTACATAAACAGGCCTTTCTCATGTAGCACATCCTCGACATATACCGATCACTTTTACCCAAGATTGTCTCTGATGCTTACCAAACTTCAAACCCCAGAATAAACTAACTAGACATTATGATACCTTACAATTCTAGGGTGTTTCTATGGAAAAGATGCCCGCATCGCTTCTTAAGTTCATTTGTTAGTTAATTGATGAAAATATCACACAAAGGCGCTTCTCAACCGTATATTGTGCCATAAGATAACAAAAATTCGTAAATGTATAGCTATTACAAAATAAATCGTTTCTGTAGCAACATTCGCCCCATTACATTTGAGATTGGCCGTGTAGTTATATCATGAATATGGGAATATGGGTCACGAACATTGATTAAAACTTTGTACTTCCATGGCTTTTGCGTTTTCTATGCAGAGATGAGACTATACCTGACAGGCATTGCCATGCACGAGTTTGACCGAATCAAGACGGTATTTACGCTCCAGATGGCATTGTTTCAAAACACCAAGGGGGATTTTTGATAGAAAAAAGTGCCGACAATATAGTCACCAACACAGAGACTATTGATGATAAGGAACGTTTCATTTCATGGCACGAGCAAACTTTACAAATAGAAATATTTGTGCTCAAAAGCTGTGTTTGCTTTGAACAAACTCTGTCCAGCGCCGAAATTGTTCGTGTCAAAAAGGAAGTGTGTTGTAATACTAATACGCGTACTGAATCCGCATATGATCACGAAGAGATTGATGCATATCCCTATTCAATGCAGACTATAGTTATTGTAAGTCGCTTTTAAAAGACAAGTTATAAAAGGGTCATGACTGATTTTAAATTTCAACATTGGCATTACATTGTATCATTTTCCATCACATCCCTATACAATTGATGAGTCTGCACTTTTTTACCAGGATAATCTGAGTGTTTCACTGAGTCAATGTTCATGCTGACTTTGTTTTACACTCAATTAAACGCTTAATCAATGCAAGTCTCACTTACGTTTTTTTTAAACCTCGCATTCGCCTCGGTTGACTATGGTATGTTTTGTGTTATAAATGATCTGTCCAGACTTTGCAAATACACAATATGTATTTATCTATAACTAGATACTAATTTTCACAAAATACACAACCTTTTAGATGCAAAATTAAAAACACTGTTTTCGTGCTTGAATTTTGTTTTTTTCAAAGATAGAAAAAATATTGAAATAATTTGATAAACTGGTGTTTTATACTTTGGAAACTAATTCTGTAATATACTGTAGTGAAAAATTATAAGCAATACGAAAGTTTATGGATGTAAAAAGGTCAAGACCACCTCTTCTTTTGCTATGTCATCAATGGAAAAAATCAGAAGGTTTCAGATCAACGCCATTTCGTAATGACAGCTCTTCATGTAAGTAGTCAAATTTGTCGTTTTAACATCGTTTATAGCATATACTTATGATTGAACCGTTTATGTAGCATTCTATTGATAAATATCAGAAAATTTCTCCTTTTTGTCCTTGTGGTTGAAATATTGATATTTTCAGGTCGGACCTTTGACCGCAATTTCACAAAAATGAGACCACTCTGGATTTTTTCGACAGAATTTTTCTTATTGTACACGTTTTCCTCTTTCCATCGATATATAATTTAGGCATATGTTATTCCGGAGCATTAAAGTTTTACAAAATTAACAATTCATATAAAATTGCATTACTAAAACTGCATGACTATATTTCGATTATATTTTTTAGTATTACTGGACCGTCTGATGAGCCAACATAGGAAATATCGATACTGTTCAGGTTTTTTTCTAATGTTCCAACTATTCAGTATAACTTCAATATGAATTATCATTTATTTTATTCATTTAAGGTTATTGGTGAATCAGAGACAATAGAAATAAAGACAATGATACTAAAAATAAAAATAATGATAATAAAATTATAATTATAATAACATGAATAAGCGTTGTTATAACTGCTATAGAACAAAACATTATATAAATTAGTTCATTTCAAACAATTAGTTTAATAATCATTATTTAACTTAAACAAATTGGTTTTAAATTGAATAAATCTAAGTCTGCAGAGTTTTTATTAAAACGATATTTTTCTAGGTTAATTGAAAGCAAGTATCTTTAAATTAGAGATGTTTTTTGTTTTTTTGCGGCACTGATCTGTACCATAGTTAATAATGACTATTTACGTTGGAATATTCACACTATGCCTTTTTCGAAATGATGTATTAACATTTTAATTTAAACGGAAAAGACCTTAAAACTATTGAATGATTGATAAACAATATAGAAGTTAACATGTGAATGATAATGTACAACATGATGAATTAAAGTTTACATTTTGTTCAGTGTTCCGTCTTTTCTATATTTTTTAACTGTTTACGTTTTCATACACTTTTTTAACCACATTCAACACCAACATCCTCGCTGTGACCACAGTTATGTGAACCCCAATCTGGATGGGAGCATTCTACTAAGGATGTCTCATATCCATTGCATTGCAAATCATCAAGCCATATTTCCCCACTTCCACCAGCAGCAGTAAAGAAATTATATGCTGAACTGAAGAAAAAACATATTCGGAGTAACGAGAGAGATAAACAAAAAAATAGAACAACATATATTCTTAATCCATTAATATGTGTGAAGAAACACTGATATAAGGCTACTCTAATTTGTAATGAAGTTTTATAATTCTATACAACACTATAAAGAATAAGGTTGTTTTACCATATTTGTTTTTCTATGAAAGTAATGTTATAGTCCGGTTTTAGTCTCAAAATCAACAAAAAAAACCATTAGAAACATGAGAAATGCAAGTACAAAATTCAAATATATTTGATATATTCCAACCATGAACGTATATTCTTTTTCATGCAATTCAACATTAACACTATAATATTTGAGTTTTGTGTCGTCGTTGATTTTGTTGAAAATTG
>JAASAO010000858.1:0-103411 GCA_017311375.1 Mytilus coruscus | reverse complement strand
GACAAATAAAACGCTTAACGATACCATGAACCATACGATATACAAAACCCTAAACGATGACATTTACCATACGATCAACGAACGACGAACGAACGCTGACCGAACGTTGTACGAACGCTATACGAATAATGTACGAACGATGACCGAACGCTATACGAACGATTCCCGAACGCTGTACGTACGATTCCCGAATGCAAAAGTGTTAACTTTTACGTTACAGGGACTGTATTTAGATTTCTGATTTTAGTTTAATTTCATCAAAATTGAAATCTTGGGGTTCTTTGATATTCTGATTCTAAAATGTTTTAGTGGTTAAATAATATCTAATTTTATTGATTATAATTTGACAATATATATTATCATATCTAATTTTAGAGAACTATTTTTAGTGGTTAAATCATATCTAATTTTTGAGAACTATTTGTTTATCATTTATTCAGTTTGAGTTATTTCCTTTGAACAGAAAATTAATAAGTATATGGATAACATTAAACTGTGTTTCATTTCAACATAAATTAAATAGGGTTCTTTCAAATGCTGAATCTAAACCTGTATTTAAATATTGGATTTTTGGGCCCAGTTTTCAAGTTGGTCCAAATCAGGGTCCAAAATTAAACTTTGTTTGATTTCAACAAAAATTGAATTTATGTTTTTTTTTTGAAATACTGAATCTAACCATGTATTTAGAGATTTTGGATTTTGGGCTCCTTTATCAAATTGGTCCACATTGAGGTCCAAAGGGTCATAAATTAAACTTTATTTGATTTCATCAAAATTGAATTCTTGGGGTTCTTTCATATGCTGATTCTAACAATGTACTTAGATTTTGGATATTTGACCATAATAGGTAAATGTCCAATTTCAAATTTTTCAATTCTTTGACCACATTCATTTTGTGTCACACACCTATGCTGTGTCAAATATTCAATCACAATCCAAATTCAGAGCTGTTTTAAGCTTAAATGTAGTGTCCATACTTGCTCAATTGTTCAGGGTTCGACCTCTGCAAGAAATCCGGTTTGCTGTCACTGTGACAGCCTCTTGTTATTTTATAAGTTAATCCAAAGAGCTTAGAAAAAGCGTTACACTTTTCATGGCAGATTACCTATAACAATCTCCATATTAGAGAGACTAGTCACAGGATTGAACATTATATGCAAAATCGTTTTACCAAACATTATTATTTAAAGCAATGTACACTTGCATTTTTGCATTTTACGGGTCTGTGAGATGACTGCAAGATCTGTGAATACTAACAATCACTGTTTAAAGATGGATAACATTGAAATACAATCTGAACAATATATCTTTCAGTTCATTCAAGCACTCAGTCCCAGGCAAGATTCATAAAATTCTTATTAATAGGCAACAGAAAACATCTATTTGCCCAGTAAAACACTTGCTGGCAAATTTGAACCACAGAAGTTCTCAACCTGGCATTGGCAATTTATTTTGTCATTTAAATGGGTTACCAATATCAAGATCAAAGTTCATTGACATGCTTAATATATCGCTGAATTTTATTGGATTGTCTTCTAAATATCATTCCTTCAGAATTGGTGCTGCTAGTTGGGCATTGCAAAATGGCAAATCAGATAGCCAAATTCGTAGCTTTAGTAGATGTAAGTCAAATGCCTTTCTAAAGTACTTAAGACCAGATGTATCTTCAAATTAGACAAAATTGTATGTATACACATGATACAGTAACCTAAGTCATTTGATTATACATTCACAAGTATTTATACTATGAATTTGTTAGGTGACGAGCAGGAGCAGTCACAGTCATTGAGGTGCTAGTATAAAAGTTTTGTAATGTAACGTATATACTTGTATACAAATGTATAGTTAATTTTGAAATGTTGTATAAACATGTGTACAAACGTATTGTTAATTTTGCAATGTTGTATACACATGATACAAATGTACTGTTAATTTTTGCAATGTTGTATAACCATATATACAAATGCATTTTTATATGATACCTTTTACACAATGTAACTTTCATTTGGTGACGATCAGGATCAGTCACAAAGAAACTGGACAATTTTAACGGGTTGTTGTGTTACATGTATTAATATATTTCTTAATTTAGTGTTATATTTGCAATATAACTAGATCTGAATTAAAATATATCTTTTCATGCAGCTACGGGTGGGGGAATTGCAACATGCACAATTCTGTGGCAAATTTTGGTCCCTACCTTCGCTTATCATTATAGTTGTTGTAAATAAATATGAAATTAAAGTAGAATAAAATAGCGCCACAAATTGTGGCACGAATTTTGCCAATATGATGTTTGTTTTTTTTATTTAAAACAGAAGCGAACAGAGCTTGCTGCATGAATTCAAGATTGTAGTTAGGTTAAGTGTATATTGTTATTTCTATAGGATGTCAATGGAGGAGCATAAAATAGGGTTATGTATGAAATAAATAACACATATATGCAAAGAACAGAGCATGTGTGTAATGTCCAATCCGATGTTGTTTGGGCTATTGTCTAAGTTAATTGATCATGAATATTGATAAGTTTGATGAGCACCCATTTCTTGCTGTTCTTGAAGCACTTGACAATTTTATCAAAGGATTATTCAATTAAATTTGATTTTGTTAATTTCCACCTCTTCCCAACCATCACCTTTTAAACTACTAAAACTCGCAAGGATGTTTATGAACATATTTGTTTAGAAAATTCATGATACAGATGGGTGCAGTCCTAACCTGTACAGCAAGTTAACTTGATAACCAGTCATTTGGACTGGTCAAAGTTAACCTGTGACCGGATTTAGGACTGCTCTGGCCAGTCCTAGGACCAAAATCTAGTTAACTTGAAAAGCGGACTTGGTCCTAGGACTGGTTTTATGTCTGCCAAAAGTTAACTTGGAAACAGGTCCGCTATTTATATAAGTTAACTTCGAACCAGTCCTGTCATCAGTTAACTTCGAAACCAGTCCTGTCATCAAGTTAACATAAGTTAACTTCGAAACCAGTCATGCCACAAAGTTAACATAAGTTAACTTTGCTTTGACAAATCCGATCGAAACCAGACCTGTTCCCAAGTTAACTTTTGACTGGTCTGCTCAACACTAAGTTAACTTGTAACCAGGACCGCTCTACATCGATTTTTTAAAAATATTTTTTAATATCTTTGTTTCGTGGTATAAATATCGACAATAAAGTAAAATTAATACTTCCGTTATATAAACAGGATTAAATACATATATTTGAAAATAAAGTACGCATAAAACTTTGCTTGTTACACAAATGTATCTGTTATCTGCCAATCTATAAATTAAAAACGATCTTGGTTACAATGATAACGGGCACTGAATATATATTCCAATACCTATCAAATTCAACCATATTTGCACTTTATTACGTATATCTATCAATATATTGATACATACCAAACTTTCAGTAGTTTTGATACCTTAGGCCAAGGACGTATATGTTAGTTATACGTCCTTGCTTAGGCGGACTTGTACAACATAATTATTTGACCTCTTCAAGCAAAACTGACCATATGTGCACTTTAATTTGTAAATCTATATACCTGCATAATAAATCAGCCATATTTTTATGTCTGGATTCAATGTATAATACAAATGACAGCAATATTGGAATACAATTACAACAAAGTTTTGTTCGCATAAATTTAAGTTGCCAACATACAGATGGGTGCGGTCCTAACCTTGACAAAAGTTAACTTGGAGCAGACTTGTTGACTGCTTTCTAAGTTAACTTGAGAATTTTAAGCAGACAAGCAAGTTAACTTCGTCGTTGGTGGACCAGACCTACGGTCTGCTTTTTAGGACTGCTGCAGACCTATCGACAGGTCTGCTCCAGACCAGACCTGTGGACAAGTCTGCTTTTGACCAGTCCTGAAGACAGGTCTGCCCCAGACCAGACCTGTGGACAGGTCTGCTCCTGACCAGACCTGTGGACAGGTCTGCTACTGACCAGACCTGTGGACAGGTCTGCTACTGACCAGACCTGTGGACAGGTCTGCTTCTGACCAGACCTGTGGACAAGTTCTGCTACTGACCAGACCTGATGACAGGTCTGCTTATGACAGATTATCGTGTTTAAGAGTTTTCATACCAGACTTGAACTTTAATTAAAATATGTAAACAACATTCGCATTGTCTTTCCCCGGATAGCAAATTTCTTTATTCGCTAGACTATATAGCTACTAGATTATACATACCAACAAAATTCTTTTTGTTATTTGATATATTCTTATATACATAAAACAATGGCTATACAAACACATAGAGCTATCAAAAGGAAATGAAAGGTTTTTTCATTAGAAGACGGATAGAAAGGTTATCCAACGCATCGGAACGATATTCTTATATCATGGGATATCAACATCATTGTCGACGTTGCTTCGTTCCCCGTTTTTACCTGTCTCTTCATAAATTTTACTTTATGCATTAATACATGCATGGATATTTCATTGTTATTCAACTTATTTGCATTGGATTTACTATTCTATTTTCCCGCAGAATATTCTAACGAAAATTGTACAGTGTCCGGATACGTACGGTGTGGTAAAACTATCAACAATCTCGTCAAATTCGTCAGATTTGTCGAGAGATTTGTCTTGCCGATTAATTGATATATGGGACGTCCCAAAATTATACTAAATGTGCACTTGAATGAAATAGTTGCCACTTGACGTTTAACTACAAACAAAATCAATCATCCGACATAATATATTAACAGTATACTATTCCCAGAAGAGAACTTCGTATACTTTTTATTAAAAGTACAAATAACTTCAGACATGTCAGTGTTGGTACTTGGATGATGCGACCTAATAGTTTTGTTTTACACACCATCCTGAACTACTATCTCTAGTGACTGTTCAATATTATGAACACAGAGATGAAATGCTGACACTTTCAATTTATGAGGAAATTTTTTCATTAATGTTTTCCAATATTATTGCTTACATTTGCGGTCCTACTAAAATGTGCACAGGAGCGCCAGGAGAAGACATAAAGGCTCCAGGTAAATCCATCACAACATTTAAAACAACTTATTTATAATGCAGCCTTATAGATTTACAAATTAAAGCGCACATATGGTCAGTTTTGGTTAAAGTGTTCAAATAATTTTGTTGTACAAGTCAGCATGAGGTATCAAAACTACTGAAATTTTGTTACGTATCAATATTTTGAATAAAAGGAGGACATGCTGGCACCCTAAATTTATGCTAACAAAAATTTGTTGTTATTGTATTGCAATATTGCTGTCCATTGTATTATACATTGAATCCTGACATAAAAAATATGGCTGATAAACTATGCAGGTATATAGATTTACAAATTAAAGCGACATATGGTCAGTTTTGGTCGATGCGGTCAAATAATTTTGTTGTACAAGTCAGCATGAGGTATCAAAACTACTCATGCTACTGAAATTTTGTTACGTATCAATATTTTGAATAAAAGGAGGACATTCTGGCACCCTAAATTTATGCGAACAAAGTTTGTTGCTATTGTATAGCAATATTGCTGTCATTTGTATTATACATTTAATCCTGACATAAAAATATGGCTGATTTACTATGCGGGTATATAGATTTACAAATTAAAGTGCACATATGGTCAGTTTTGGTTGAAGCGGTCAAATAATTTTGTTGTATAAATCAGCATAAGGTATCAAAACTACTGAAATTTTGTTACTTATCAATATTTTGGATAAAGGAGAACATGCTGACACCCAATATTTATGCGAACAAAATTTGTTGTTATTGTATTGCAATATTGCTGTCCATTGTATTATACATTGAATCCTGACATAAAAATATGGCTGATTTACTTTGCGGGTATACATGGTATATAGATTTACAAATTAAAGTGCACATATGGTCAGTTTTGTCGATGCGGTCAAATAATTTTGTTGTACAAGTCAGCATGAGGTATCAAAACTACTGAAATTTTGTTACGTATCAATATTTTGAATAAAAGGAGGACATGCTGGCACCCTAAATTTATTCGAACAAAAATTTGTTGTTATTGTATTGCAATATTGCTGTCCATTGTATTATACATTGAATCCTGACATAAAAATATGGCTGCTTTACTTTGCGGGTATACATGGTATATAGATTTACAAATTAAAGTGCACATATGGTCAGTTTAACTACTCATGCTACTGAAATTTTGTTACGTATCAATATTTTGAATAAAAGGAGGACATTCTGGCACCCTAAATTGATGCGAACAAAGTTTGTTGCCATTGTATAGCAATATTGCTGTCATTTGTATTATACATTTAATCCTGACATAAAAATATGGCTGATTTACAAATTAAAGTGCACATATGGTCAGTTTTGGTTGATGCGGTCAAATAATTTTGTTGTACAAGTCAGCATGAGGTATCAAAACTACTCATGCTACTGAAATTTTGTTACGTATCAATATTTTGAATAAAAGGAGGACATTCTGGCACCCTAAATTTATGTGAACAAGGTTTGTTGCTATTGTATAGCAATATTGCTGTCATTGTATTATACATTGAATCCTGACATAAAAATATGCCTGATTTACTATGTGGGTATATAGATTTACAAATTAAAGTGCACATATCAGTCAGAGCTCAGACATAAACAAGTCTATTTTTGTTTTTGACTTACATAAGTCAAAAAATGTATTTATTATAAAATGTACTTTCATTTTCAGACTTATTTAAGTCAGAAAATGACAGACTTGTTTAGGTCTATTTATGTTTATGAAAAGACAATTTTAATTAGTGGCCAAAGTGCACCACCTATATATGACATCATAAACCTGTGTGAGAGTTCACAATGACCTGAGCTATCTATATTTAATTATCTAATTGAACATTTTACTTAACATAGATTATTTTCCTCATTTTGTGTGATTACAGATGGTTGCATTGTAAAGTAAATAAACATTATCTCCGATTTTTAGACTCTCCTGCATATTTTTCCTTAGAAGACAAAGCATTGTCTTGCAATGTTGTCATAATTTCATGTAGATGCATGACCTTTTTATAAATATGCATGGGTCTTGAAGTTGGCCAATTTTGGTAACTTATTGACTTGTAGGAGTCAATATTTGCAACTCTTTAATTCAGGTCAAATATTTCTTGCTTAACACTAATTGACTTATTGAAGTCATAATTTGTCTTAAATTAAAGGGAGACAAATCTTGAAACCTTCAAATTTAGACCTCTATGAGTCAAAAGCAGATTTAGACTTATTTATGTCTGAGCTCTGACTGCATATGGTCAGTTTTGGTTGAAGCGGTCAAATAATTTTGTTGTACAAGTCAGCATGAGGTATCAAAACTACTGAAATTTTGTTACGTATCAATATTTTGAATAAAAGGAGGACATTCTGGCACCCTAAATTGATGCGAACAAAGTTTGTTGCCATTGTATAGCAATATTGCTGTCATTTGTATTATACATTTAATCCTGACATAAAAAATATGGCTGATTTACAAATTAAAGTGCACATATGGTCAGTTTTGGTTGATGCGGTCAAATAATTTTGTTGTACAAGTCAGCATGAGGTATCAAAACTACTCATGCTACTGAAATTTTGTTACGTATCAATATTTTGAATAAAAGGAGGACATTCTGGCACCCTAAATTTATGCGAACAAGGTTTGTTGCTATTGTATAGCAATATTGCTGTCATTTGTATTATACATTGAATCCTGACATAAAAATTTGCCTGATTTACTATGTGGGTATATAGATTTACAAATTAAAGTGCACATATGGTCAGTTTTGGTTGAAGCGGTCAAATAATTTTGTTGTACAAGTCAGCATGAGGTATCAAAACTACTGAAATTTTGTTAAGTATCAATATTTTGAATAAAAGGAGGAAATGCTGGCACCCTAAATTTATGCTAACAAAAATGTGTTGTTATTGTATTGCAATATTGCTGTCATTTGTATGATACATTTAATCCTGACATAAAAATATGGCTGATTTACTATGCGGGTATATAGATTTACAAATTAAAGTGCACATATGGTCAGTTTTGGTTGAAGCAGTCAAATAATTTTGTTGTACAAGTCAACATGAGGTATCAAAACTATTGAAATTTTGTTACGTATCAATATTTTGGATAAAAGGAGGACATGCTGACACCCAATATTTATGCGAACAAAAATTTGTTGTTATTGTATTGCAATATTGCTGTCCATTGTATTATACATTGAATCCTGACATAAAAATATGGCTGATTTACTATGCGGGTATATAGATTTACAAATTAAAGTGCACATATGGTCAGTTTTGGTTGAAGCAGTCAAATAATTTTGTTGTACAAGTCAACATGAGGTATCAAAACTACTGAAATTTTGTTACGTATCAATATTTTGGATAAAAGGAGG
Source organism: Mytilus coruscus (assembly GCA_017311375.1). Lineage (NCBI taxonomy): Eukaryota > Metazoa > Mollusca > Bivalvia > Mytilida > Mytilidae > Mytilus > Mytilus coruscus. The sequence continues at coordinate 95,032 of JAASAO010000858.1, read as the reverse complement.
ACATGCTGACACCCAATATTTATGCGAACAAAAATTTGTTGTTATTGTATTGCAATATTGCTGTCCATTGTATTATACATTGAATCCTGACATAAAAAATATGGCTGATTTACTATGCGGGTATACATGGTATATAGATTTACAAATTAAAGTGCACATATGGTCAGTTTTGTCGATGCGGTCAAATAAATTTGTTGTACAAGTCAGCATGAGGTATCAAAACTACTGAAATTTTGTTACGTATCAATATTTTGAATAAAAGGAGGACTTTCTGGCACCCTAAATTTATTCGAACAAAAATGTGTTGTTATAGTATTGCAATATTGCTGTCATTTGTATTATACATTTAATCCTGACATAAAAAATATGGCTGATTTACTATGTGGGTATATAGATTTACAAATTAAAGTGCACATATGGTCAGTTTTGGTTGAAGCGGTCAAATAATTTTGTTGTACAAGTCAGCATGAGGTATCAAAACTACTGAAATTTTGTTACGTATCAATATTTTGAATAAAAGGAGGAAATGCTGGCACCCTAAATTTATGCTAACAAAATGTGTTGTTATTGTATTGCAATATTGCTGTCATTTGTATGATACATTTAATCCTGACATAAAAATATGGCTGATTTACTATGCGGGTATATAATTTTACAAATTAAAGTGCACATATGGTCAGTTTTGGTCAATGCGGTCAAATAATTTTGTTGTACAAGTCAGCATGAGGTATCAAAACTACTAAAATTTTGTTATGTATCAATATTTTGAATAAAAGGAGGACATGCTGGCACCTTAAATTTATGCGAAGAAAAGTTTGTTGCTATTGTATAGCAATATTGCTGTCATTTGTATTATACATTGAATCCTGACATAAAAAATATGGCTGATTTACTATGCGGGTATATAGATTTACAAATTAAAGTGCACATATGGTCAGTTTTGGTTGAAGCAGTCAAATAATTTTGTTGTACAAGTCAACATGAGGTATCAAAACTATTGAAATTTTGTTACGTATCAATATTTTGGATAAAAGGAGGACATGCTGACACCCAATATTTATGCGAACAAAATTTGTTGTTATTGTATTGCAATATTGCTGTCCATTGTATTATACATTGAATCCTGACATAAAAAATATGGCTGATTTACTATGCGGGTATACATGGTATATAGATTTACAAATTAAAGTGCACGTATGGTCAGTTTTGTCGATGCGGTCAAATAAATTTGTTGTACAAGTCAGCATGAGGTATCAAAACTACTGAAATTTTGTTACGTATCAATATTTTGAATAAAAGGAGGAAATGCTGGCACCTAAATTTATTCGAACAAAATGTGTTGTTATAGTATTGCAATATTGCTGTCATTTGTATTATACATTTAATCCTGACATAACAAAATATGGCTGATTTACTATGGCGGTATATAGATTTACAAATTAAAGTGCACATATGGTCAGTTTTGGTTGAACAGTCAAATAATTTTGTTATACAAGTCAACATGAGGTATCAAAACTACTGAAATTTTGTTAGGTATCAATATTTTGAATAAAAGGAGGACATTCTGGCACCCTAAATTTTGCGAACAAAAATTTGTTGTTATTGTATTGCAATATTGCTGTCCATTTTATTATACATTGAATCCTGACATAAAATATGTGGCTGATTTACTATGCGGGTATATAGATTTACAAATTAAAGTGCACATATGGTCAGTTTTGGTCGATGCGGTCAAATAATTTTGTTGTACAAGTCAGCATGAGGTATCAAAACTACTGAAATTTTGTTACGTATCAATATTTTGAATAAAAGGAGGACATGCTGGCATCCTAAATTTATCCGAACAAAAATTTGTTGTTATTGTATTGCAATATTGCTGTCCATTGTATTATACATTGAATCCTGACATAAAAATGTGGCTGATTTACTATGCGGGTATATAGATTTACAAATTAAAGTGCACATATGGTCAGTTTTGGTTGAAGCGGTCAAATAATTTTGTTGTACAAGTCAGCATGAGGTATCAAAACTACTGAAATTTTGTTACGTATCAATATTTTGAATAAAAGGAAGATATGCTGGGACTCCTAATTTGTGCAGGCAAATTTTTTAGTGTTTTAATGAGGCTTTCATTTTGTATAATAAATTCTATCCTGAAATTAAAATATTGCTGATTGTGGCTACATAGATCAAGGACGTATAACTAACAAGGACGTATAACTGACATCTAATATACGTCCTTTCATAGATATACATAATAAATTGCAAATATAATGGTTGAATATGATAGGTATTGGAATATATATTCAGTGCCCGTTATCATTTTAACCAAGATCGTTTTTAATTTATAGATTGGCAGATTACAGCTAAATTTGTGTAACAAGCAACGTTTTATGCGTACTTTATTTTCAAATATTTGTATTTAATCCTGTTTATATAACGGAAGTGTTAATTTTACTTTATTTTCGATGTTTATACTACGAAACAAAGATATTAAAAATATTTTAAAAATCGATGTAGAGCGGTCCTGGTTACAAGTTAGCTTAGTGTTGAGCAGACCAGTCAAAAGTTAACTAGGGAACAGGTCTGGTTTTGATCGGATTTGTCAAAGCAAAAGTTAACTTATGTTAACTTTGTGGCAGGACTGGTTTCGAAGTTAACTTATGTTAACTTTTGGGCAGGACTGGTTTCGAAGTTAACTTCAGTTCACTTATGACAGGACTGGTTCGAAGTTAACTTATATCAATAGCGGACCTGTTTCCAAGTTAACTTTTTGGCAGACATAAAAACAGTCCTAGGACCAAGTCCGCTTTTCAAGTTAACTAGATTTTGGTCCTAGGACTGGTCAGAGCAGTCCTAAATCCGGTCACAGGTTAACTTTGACCAGTCCAAATGACTGGTTATCAAGTTAACTTGCTGTACAGGTTAGGACTGCACCCATCTGTATCCTCTGTTTATTCAAAATATTTATACGTAACAAATGTCAGTAGTTTTGATACCTCATGCCGACTTGCTCAACAAAATTATTTAACAGCTTCAACCAAAACTGACAATGCACTTTAATTTGTAAATCTATATACCAACATAGTAAATCAGCCATATCTTTTATGTCAGGATTCAATGTATAATACAAATGACAGCAATATTGGAATACAATAACAACAAATTTTTGTTAGCATAAATTTATGGTGCCAGCATGTCCTCCTTTTATTCAAAATATTGATACGTAACAAAATTTCAGTAGTTTTGATACCTCATGCTGACTTGCACAACAAAATTATTTGACCACATCGACCAAAACTGACCATATGTGCACTTTAATTTGTAAATCTATATACCCGCATAGGAAATCAGCCATATTTTTATGTCAGGATTCAATGTATAATACAAATGACAGCAATATTGCAATACAATAACAACTCATTTTTGTTTCGCATAAATTTAGGGTGCTAGAATGTCATCCTTTTATTCCAAATATTGATACGTAACAAAATTTCAGTAGTTTTGATACCTCATGCCGACTTGCTCAACAAAATTATTTAACCGCTTCAACCAAAACTGACCATGCACTTTAATTTGTAAATCTATATACCCACATAGTAAATGAGCCATATCTTTTATGTCAGGATTCAATGTAAAATACAAATGACAGCAATATTGGAATACAATAACAACAAATTTTGTTAGCATAAATTTAGGGTGCCAGCATGTCCTCCTTTTATCATGTTTATTCAAAATATTGATACGTCACAAAATTTCAGTAGTTTTCATACCTCATGCTGACTTGCACAACAAAATTATTTGACCGCATCAACCAAAACTGACCATATGTGCACTTTAATTTGTAAATCTATATACCCGCATAGTAAATCAGCCATATTTTTATGTCAGGATTCAATGTATAATTATACAAATGACAGCAATATTGGAATACAATAACCATGTGATAACAAGACATTTTGTTTCGCATAAATTAAGGGTGCCAGAATGTCCTCCTTTACATGTTTTATTCAAAATATTGATACTTAACAAAATTTCAGTAGTTTTGATACCTCATGCTGACTTGCACAACAAAATTATTTGACCGCTTCAACCAAAACTGACCATATGTGCACTTTAATTTGTAAATCCATTTACCCACATAGTAAATCAGCCATATTTTTTATGTCAGGATTCAATGTATAATACAAATGACAGCAATATCGCAATATAATAACAACACATTTTGTTTCGCATAAATTTAAGATGCCAGAATGTCCTCCTTTTATTCAAAATATCAAATATCGATATGTAACAAAATTTCAGTAGTTTTGATACCTCATGCTGACTTGCACAACAAAATTATTTGACCACATCGACCAAAACTGACCATATGTGCACTTTAATTTGTAAATCTATATACCCGCATAGGAAATCAGCCATATTTTTATGTCAGGATTCAATGTATAATACAATTGACAGCAATATTGCAATACAATAACAACTCATTTTTGTTTCGCATAAATTTAGGGTGCTAGAATGTCATCCTTTTATTCCAAATATTGATACGTAACAAAATTTCAGTAGTTTTGATACCTCATGCCGACTTGCTCAACAAAATTATTTAACCGCTTCAACCAAAACTGACCATGCACTTTAATTTGTAAATCTATATACCCACATAGTAAATGAGCCATATCTTTTATGTCAGGATTCAATGTAAAATACAAATGACAGCAATATTGGAATACAATAACAACAAATTTTGTTAGCATAAATTTAGGGTGCCAGCATGTCCTCCTTTTATCATGTTTATTCAAAATATTGATACGTCACAAAATTTCAGTAGTTTTCATACCTCATGCTGACTTGCACAACAAAATTATTTGACCGCATCAACCAAAACTGACCATATGTGCACTTTAATTTGTAAATCTATATACCCGCATAGTAAATCAGCCATATTTTTATGTCAGGATTCAATGTATAATTATACAAATGACAGCAATATTGGAATACAATAACCATGTGATAACAAGACATTTTTGTTTCGCATAAATTAAGGGTGCCAGAATGTCCTCCTTTTACATGTTTTATTCAAAATATTGATACTTAACAAAATTTCAGTAGTTTTGATACCTCATGCTGACTTGCACAACAAAATTATTTGACCGCTTCAACCAAAACTGACCATATGTGCACTTTAATTTGTAAATCCATTTACCCACATAGTAAATCAGCCATATTTTTTATGTCAGGATTCAATGTATAATACAAATGACAGCAATATCGCAATATAATAACAACACATTTTTGTTTCGCATAAATTTAAGATGCCAGAATGTCCTCCTTTTATTCAAAATATCAAATATCGATATGTAACAAAATTTCAGTAGTTTTGATACCTCAAGCTGACTTCATCATTTGACCGCATCAATCTAAACTGACCATAATTGCACTTTATTATATAAATCTATATATCTGCATAATAATTCAGTAATACTTATGTCAGGATGTATTGTATAAAACAAATAACAGCAATATTTAAACACGTCGACTACAAAATTTTGTCCACATAAATTTAGTGTCAGCATGTCCTCCTTTTATTCAAAATATTGATTCGTAACAAAATTTCAGTAGTTTTGATACCTTAGGCTGACTCCTTTAACAAAATGATTTGACCGTATCATTCAAAACTGACCATACTTGCACTTCTGACAGTATGTAATTCTATATGGCTGCATTATAAATTAGAAGTTTTTTTAATGTTGCAATGGATTGTACCTGGCGCCTTTATGTCTTCTCCTGGCGCTCCTGTGCGCATTTTAGTAGGACTGCAAATGTAAGCAATATTATTGGAAAACAATAAATTGATGCAAAATTTTGTCCACATTAATTGAAAGTGTCAGCATTTCATCTCTGTATTCATAATATTGAACAGTCACTACAGATAGTAGTTCAGGATGGTGTGTAAAACAAAACTATTTGACCGCATCATCCAAGTACCAACACTGACATGTCTGAATTCATTTGTACTTTTAATAAAAAGTATATGAGGTTCTCTTCTGGGAATAGTATACTGTTAATATATTATGTCGGTTGATTGATTTTGTTTGTAACTATACGTCAAGTGGCAACTATTTCAATCAAGTGCACAACGAGTATAATTTTGGGACGTCCCATATAGCAAAGACAAATCTCTCATTAAATCTGACGAAATTGACGAGATTGTTGATAGTTTTACCACACCGTACGTATCCGGACACTGTACAATTTTCGTTAGAATATTCTGCGGAAAACAGAATAGTAAATCCAATGCAAACAAGGTGAATGACAATGAAATATCCGTGCATGTAATGCATTAAGTAAAATTTAGGAAGAGACAGGTAAAAATGGGGAACGATGCAACGTCGACAATGATGTTGATATCCCATGATATAAGAATATTGTTCCGATGCGTTGGATAACTTTTCTATCCGCCTTCTAATAAAAAAAAAAAAAACAAACAAACTCTCATTTCCTTTATGATAGCTCTATGTGATTACATAGCCATTGTTTATGTATATAATAAAATTAAGAATGGAAATAAGAATAAGAATAATTATCAAATGAAAAAAAAGGAATTTTGTTGATATGTATAATATCTAGTAGAGTCTAGCGAGTAAAGAAATTTGCTACCTGGGAAAAACAATGCGTATGTTGTTTAAATATTTTAATTAAAGCTCAAGTCTGATATGAAAACTCTTAAACATGATAATCTGTCATAAGCAGACCTGTCCTCAGGTCTGGTCAATAGCAGACTTGTCCACAGGTCTGGTCAGAAGCAGACCTGTCCACAGGTTTGGTCAGGAGCAGACCTGTTCACAGGTCTGGTCTGGGGCAGACCTGTCCTCAGGACTGGTCAAAAGCAGACTTGTCCACAGGTCTGGTCTGGAGCAGACCTGTCGATAGGTCTGCAGCAGTCCTAAAAAGCAGACCGTAGGTCTGGTCCACCAACGACAAAGTTAACTTGCTTGTCTGCTTAAAAATTCTCAAGCTAACTTAGAAAGCAGTCAACAAGTCTGCTCCAGGTTAACTTTTGTCAAGGTTAGGACCGCACCCATCTGTATTAAGTAACTTTGTTTATCTATTGGATCTTGAGTAGAATTTAACATTTTAGTTTTATATAGTTATATTGTTCGTCTGATATCTGTAAATAGTATATAGATATAAGAAGATGTGGTATGAGTGCCAATGAGACAACTCACCATCCAAGTCACAATTTGTAAAAGTAAACCATTATAGGTCAAAGTACGGCCTTCAACACGGTGTGTTTCTGTTTTTGGTCCCCAACTTCGCTTATCATTATAGTTGTTGCAAATAAATATGAAATTAAAGTAGAAATAAAATGGTGGCTCAAATTTTGCCAATAAGATGTTTGGATTTTATTTAAAAGAGAAGTGAACAGAGCTTGCTGCATGAATTCAAGATTGTAGTTAGGTTAAGTGTATATAGTTATTTCTATAGGATGTCAATGGAGGAGCATAAATGTTATTATACCTCCTCTATTGGACATCATAGTAAAAAGCTTTATTTTGATTTCAAAACTCAGTGGAAAAATAATATTCAAACATGACCTCTGATTCAGTTTTTGATTTCAAGTCCTATTTTAGCGGTTTAAACATTTGCACCTCGGAATCTCTAGGAACACAAATTATTTTACATTATTGGGTCTCTTCTTTTCAAACAAATTGTGTGCTAGTCACCAGTATTGACACTTGCGGTCTTTATCATTAAACATTGTGTTGAAGATCCACAACTTATACTAAAAACACGAACGCAGTTTTCCTTTCATATCATATTTATGTCCTTGCAATCTCGTTACTTTAGTGTTATAGTACGTTTGTCGTGTAAATATTATCTTTAGGCGAGTTTGTTTATAAGCAACTTTACACACTCAAAAATGCTATGGGTTTTGAGATCCAGTATACGGCTTATTAGGTCGCCCTTGTCCTAATATGTGCAATGTAATATACACTGCAGTTTGCAAGTTCGTTTTGTTCAGTTTGATCATGTTATATAATTATATACTTACGAATAATGATGTTAAAAGCAGAAAACATGTATGCCACAATTGCATTTTTAGTTCTAACCAGGAAGTAATCTAAATATAAAACAACGCTTTTATAACTTTAAAAATCGATGTAAATACAAGTGTATAACAACAGGTAGGTAAGTAACTATTTAAACAGTCGACAGTCGCAATGTGTTTTGATATTTATTTCCTGAAACTCATGATGTCTGTTGAAAAGCCTTAAAACTAAGTAAACGTCTACGTCGTGTTGTCTCTGGTGGGGAATGTTTCATTGGCAATCATTCCACATCTATTTTTATATAAGAACCCTGGTTTATTTTGATTTGGTGTTCAATTGAAAATGACCGTTATTATTGATATGTTTCAAAATTTATAGAACAAAAACTTGCTTCCGCAAATTTGCAGATTTAACATTGTTGTGCTAATATTTAGATGTTTTCAGCCGTGCATCACCTTCATTGGTGATCAAATAGATGGATCTGTTGTATAGTTGTCACTTGTTTAGACGTACTTATCATATGATTATTTCTGTGACTGCAGCTTACGATCTTTTACGATAAATAATTTAGCTAATCTGCAATCAATTCCATCTTCATGCCTAATATATCATGTACTGTGTTACAACTCTAGATTCTACCGACGAGGAAAGGTAACATGTACACTAGGCCACCGAAAGCTGAATTTTTAGTTAAGTCTAGGTGGCCTAGTGGTCTAGAGCGCTGGACACAGTGCATGTGGTGTTGCCTCGATATCCTATTAAACATGTTAGGAAAGGGATTTAAATACTTCGCTGATGTTAAATAACAATACCGATACAAGATTTAAGTGTGGACTTTCTCAAAATGTAATTGCATAGAAAAGTATTCCGGCGTAGTATAGTTAAGCTTTGTGGTGTGTTTGATACAATATGAAGCGAACGGTTAACGTCGACTCCAAATTTTAAGACGTGCATTGGCCTCGCGTAGATTTTCATACATTCTTTTAAATTACGGATTACAAATATGTCGAGTTTTGTGATTGGATAACAACACAGAGATGTCAGTATATATTCAGGAAACTGCCGGGGTATTTACAACGTTTTACCCCAATTGGAACCTCGACAACGTCATCATAACATCGGTTACTATGTGACGTATCTTACGCTATACAAAACACTTAAAGAATGTCAGAGGCTCACAGAGGAAAAATAATGACATGCATCCGTCAATAATACGCTTTAATTTTAAAATTACACAATTTACACTCCAAATACTAAAAATTAATGATTTAAAGTGTTGTTATAAATTATAACATACACGATGAAATTATTTTCACAGCAAATTACAAAATCCTTCGCGTATGCGGAAAATATCAGGTTTGGTTTTTTCACTATATTTGCTGTAAAACAATAGTCTAACAAACATACAAACAAACATCAAATCTAAAAACTTTGTTGAAAAATATTTTTAACGAAAACTTATGTTCATTTATATGAATTACTCAAAACATTAAGTTAAAAAAAAAAAATGTAATGAATATATGTTATATATACTGCATTATAAATGTTTAATAACTAAAACCTGGTACTGAGAAAAATATTAAGGTAGGGGTAATCCGTAATATATTTGTTTGTGTAACTCAGGTCTCAGACAGGGTATATAATATGACATTCCCAGCTTAGGACTTATATCTCCTTCGGCTACGGCTCAGGAGATATACACTTTAAGCCGGGAATGTCAAATGAAATACCCTGTCTGAGACCTGAATAACATATAATATTTGTTTGATTTGGGAGTGCAAAAAATTTAAGAACAAATATTTGTAAGGGTCAAGAATGGAATGACGGATTTTATGGCCACAAGTCCAAATATAAACATTAAATGATATTAGTAGAATATGTTTGATAGTCAAATAAGTCAGTTTGCCTCTCCACAAATCCAGCACACAATTCAACAATTCGATTTGATTCATGTCTTGGATGTCTATACAAAGGTCCAACAACCGTTAAAGTTTTTAAACGTTTGGTAGCGTGTTCGACATAAACTTGACATTCTGAAATTGTTCTATATATCTTTATGCATTTTCTTTTTCCCTGTGCGGTTTTGTCGTATTTTGTGTCTCCTATATGGCGTAACAATCGGTGGAAAGTTCGCATAAATTAACACAGTTTGAAGGAAGCCGTATGTGATTCGTATTGTCTACTACTATCTGAGTATGAATGCAATGAATGGGCAAAAGGACGAAAGAACGGATGGATGGACCCAATCACCCATCACTTTGTACCGTCCAATTTCGAAAGCGGAATGTAAAATGAATATTAGGCAAAACAAAATGAAGATAATCGAAAAGAAAAAAAAAGAAAATTGCCCGACATATAATTTAGCAGGGTTTGCGAGAGGTGAACATGAATATTCCATTTTCAAACTATCGTCCTATCCAAAGATAATAAAATTAACTTTTCCATATGAAAGTGTAACGCCACTTTTAACAATATCTCAGTCTAATCGTCACGATGGTGTTCTGTTTTATTGGTGGAGGAATCCGTGATACCAAGAATGAAATTTTCGACCTTCGAATTCACCACAACGTAAATTTAACATGCTTGAATAATGAACAAAATGTAGTTATCTTTTTAAATTAGACCGATAACCTATTTTGTCCGAAAAACTAACTGACAAAAGTTGATAGAAAGAAAACGTCAGTTAAAGTGTGAATTAGAATAATTAATTCACACATTTTAGAGTTTTTTCAGCTATTGTCGATTTTCAGCATTACATTAACTTAAAATAAAAAGATCAAGATAATCAAATTGAGTACTCCTTTGTTTCATTCTTTATTTATTTTTTTTTTTTACTTGTCAAGTACACAAATTTCTAGTTTTTTTATTAGAATTTTAAGCTTCACATTTTTCTATTCTAGAAATTGATATAAAATAAGGAGATTTGGTATGATTGTCAAAGAAGACAACTATCTACCAGATACCAAATAACGTAAATGTGTGCAATTAAAGGTCACCGTATGGCCCCAGTAGTAGAGAATTGACAGTTCTGCCACACTTTCACTTTCGATCATTTTTCTACAAAATTGAAAATGAAAATAAGTAATCCATCTTTTATTGAATAAGTAAGAATCCCTAGTGACAGTTCTGCCACACTATGCAGAAATTTAGGTGTTTTTTCAAATAGGAGTGAGAGGTGTTGAAATTGAAAAAAAAAACTATAATAAAAGACATGGGTATAGTAAGTAAAAATGAATACGATTGTTGTTGAAACGGCAAAACAATTATGAACTATGGCTAAACATGCTGGTCTTAAAAGATGCTCTAGAATGAACAAAGAACAGTTACTAGAGTTGATCGAAGACGGAACATACATTTAAGCGTATTCCTAAACCAGCAACGAAAAAGAAATCATGATCGAGGCGAAATAACATGGGTTGAAAGGTATAAGTAGGTTACCTAAAATCAACTGTTAACATGTAGGTGAGAAAATGAAGAAAGTTCAAGAGTCCATGATTCGGGTACATGAACCCATTAGATCCATAAAGGTGTATTGACTACCTATAAAATGACATCGGATGCCGAAATGGACATCCAGATTATTCTTGAGGTAACACGAGGTAAAAGGATAGACATCATTCGAAATCGTGGTCGAAAGGGGTTACAAATCAATGTGGTGTTACACTGTACTTTCGCAAAAATCAACCCCACAGGTAAAGAGGACGATGAGAATGACGGACACTTTTATTCGGGAAATCGAACTATAACAAAAGACACCGACCTCATTAAAACTTTGAAAGAGATGGACCAAAAGATCGGAGAAAAGATTGCCGAGTGGACCTCTGAGAAGAATGGGTGGACATTGAAGGAAATCGTGAAATTACAACTTTACATAAAAACACACACCGTTATCCGGTTTGCAGTATGTAGATTTACCAAAATGGACCAAAGACAAGAAAGCCGTGTTATTGTTCAAAACAAAGATAAGTATTTTAAATGGGCTGTACTTTCAGCCGTGCTTCACGAGGAGGTAGACCAAAAGAAAACACAAAGGTGGACTCAGTATTGTAGGTGGAACAATGAACTAAACCTGAATGGATTAGAATTCCCCGTAAGCCTTAAAGATATTAACAAGTTTGATAAAAACAACCCTACCTTGGCAGTCAATGTGTATATGGAATCTATAAAAAAGAGATATACCCACTACGAATTTAAGATGTTGCTGAACAGAGAAGTAAAATGATTAACTTGTTGATGATAGAAGGTGACGGGTTAAAACACTATTGCTGGATCAGGAACATGTCCCGGCTGATTTCGAACCTGATCGCGGACCATGACGGTGAGATTCATTTATGCTACAGGTGTTTAAACCACTTTCACAGCAAAGATGTATTTAAGACTCAAAAGAGTATTGTGTAAACCACAAAGCATTTAAGATTGAGATGCCTGGTAAGGGGGCCTACCAAAGTTTTTTAAACCAATCTAATTCAATAAGAGTTCCTTTTGTGGTTTATGCAGATTTTGAATGCTTTCCTGAAAAGTAGAAGCCGAAACAGAGGACACAATTGCATACAAACCACGCACCAAAACCTACCAAAAGCATACGCCCTTTAGTTTTAGTTATTACATATAATGTTTTGATGAAAGTGTTTTTACAAAGTACCAGTACAGTACACCATACAAGAAGAAGGAGAAGATGAAGCATAGATTTTAGTTGAAAAACTTGAAAAAGAAATCAAAGACACTCACACCCAGAATAACTTTAGAAAATCAATGGTGATGACAATGGAAGACAAGAGTGATTAGCAAAAACTGCAACACTGTGTTGGCTTTGTAATAATGCACTAGGGGATGACAAGGTTACAGATCACTGTCACTTTACCGGTAAGAACAAGGGCGCAGCACACAACGAGTGTAACAAGAAAAACAGGGTACCCAAAATTATACCTGTGCTTTTTCATAATTTAGCTGGGTATGACAGTCATCTGTTCATTAAAAATTTAGGTGTAACAGAAGGACCAATTACATGTATTCCAAATACCGATGAGAAATACATTTCATTCACCAAAAGAATACAAGTAGATGAATACAAATCAAAAAAGGATGGTAAGATGAAACCACTTTACCAACATTTGAGATTTGTAGACCGCTTTAAATTTATGAGTACAAGTTTAACAAAAATAGTGTAAGCAACCCTCGTTGAGATTTTAAAAATATGGAAAAAGTGTTTGGTGACCTACCGTTAGATCCTGAATTGTACAAGATTAACCCATCTACCTAAGAAAACAATCGAGTTATTCAACTATGTGAAGTTATTAATAAACGTAAAATGGAATACATTGTGTCTCACCCTGATAAGTTCGAGTTGGGAAGTAGATGTATCAAAGGGGTTAAGTTGGAAAAGAATGCACAATTAACATAATGAAGGATTACTTGTCAAGGGTTAACAAACGAGGTGAATGTGTGATGAGGTATTACCAAAGACATAATTTTGGTAGATACTGGACTAGTGAAAAACTAGGTATTCAAAACATGAGTCGGAAAATTAGACACACCTTGTGTTCAGACATCATGTATGACATTGACATGAAGAATGCACATCCCACATTGTTATCATGGTATTGTCATGACAATGGTATTAAATGCGATGGGCTTGATGATTTCATTGAAAACAGGGAACAGAACATGGCAAATTGGATGACAAGAAATAATGAAACACGGGATGAAGTTAAGGCTCATTTTTTAGCAATTATTAACGGGAGACGTGTGAAACTAACACCTGATGATCCAAGTTGGTACAAAGAATTTTACAGTGGAATGAGACACATTATGCAGTCAATTGTTAAACTACGACCAGAATTGTATGCATTAGCCAAACAGTCAAAGGATAACAGGGGTACAAACTACAACATTGGTGGTACTACGGTAAATAACGTGATGTGTAGTCTAGAAACAACGCATTGATGGTTGCTTTTGATTATTTATTTGAACAAGACATTGAAGTAGGTTCCCTTGTGTTTGATGGCCTAATGATTTACAAAGACAACATTCCACCAGAAAACCTTCCAAAAATACTTAAGGGATGTTCACAAAAAGTGAAAGAAGTTATGGGATGTAACATTACATTTACCAACAAACTTATGGATGAAGGTTGTGATTTACCTATAGACACATTATCAACAACCCCATTTGAAAACGAAGCATTAATGAGTGCTTTTGATTATTTAACTGAAGAAGACATAAAAAATGGGTTCCCTTGTGTATACACCAAGCCTATCTGTAAACGTTGAATTGCTTTTACGAAAAGGTGTATACCCTTATGATTACATGGATGGGTTTAAGAAACTTCAAGTCACAGAGATACCCTCTAGGAAAGAGTTTTACAATACACTTGATAATGAAGAAGTGAGTTATGCAAACTATGAACATGCACAAGCTTTCGTCCCTCTTCTAGAAGAACATAAGAATTACCAACATGAGGGAGTACCATGATTTGTATTTGAAAACAGACGTGTTACTACTATGTGATGTGTTTGAACATTTTAGAGATCTTTGTTCGAAGAATTACCAACTCGACCCTGCTTGGTACTTAACAGCACCAGGACTTGCTTATGATGCAGCATGGAAGATTACTAATGTTAAGCTTGATCTTCTTACTGACCCAGACATGTTGTTGATGTTTGAAAAGGAATCAGGGTGGAATCACCGTTGCAACTCAACGCTATGCTAAAGCCAACAACCCCTACATGAAAGATTATGATGCCGACAAACCAACAAGTCACTCGATGTATGTGGACGCCAACAACTGTATGGATGGGCTATGAGTAAGTACTTACCTACCGATGGGTTTACATGGATTACACCTGAAGAGATGCCAGATTTGATACACTTACCGCTGAAGACGATCAAGGTTACGTGTTGGAAGTAGATTTGGAATATCCAAGAGAACGATTACCATAATGATTACCCCTTAGCACCTGAAACCTGAAATTAACAAAGTGAAGAAGTTATTGCCGAATCTTGGAAACAAAAAAGTACATCATTCACTGTGTGAATTTAAAACAATACATTGACCTTGGACTTCAACTGAAGAAGGTTCACTTTGTTATTAAGTTCAATCGAAGACTATGGTTGAAAAATACATCGAGTTGAACACCGCATTTCGGGCCACTGCCAAGACGGATTTTGAAAGGATTTCTTCAAACTCTTGAACAACTCGTTGTTCGGCAAGACAATGGAGAACATAGGAAGAAGAGTGGATGTTCGGTTGGTTAACACTGAACGACAAGCTTTAAAACTAATTGCCAAACCCAACTTTGATCGTCCGGTTGTTTTCAGTGAATACTTGGCAGCCTTTCACATGCATAAGACTAAGATACTATTTGACAAAACCGATTTATTTAGGATTTTCGATTCTCGACTTATCGAAGACTTTAATGACAAACTTTGTTTACAAATACCTGAAACCAACCTACCTACCTAAGAGAAAGCAACCATATGTTACACCGATACCAGTAGCATCATTTGCAATATGGAAACTCCAGATGTTTACAAAGACATGAATGAACATGGACGACAGTGGTTTAATACATCGAATTATCCTAAGAATCATTCATCTGGAATAAATACAGCATTAAACCCTTAAGTTCTGGGGATGTTTAAAGATGAATGTGGTGGTAAACCAATGAGTGAGTTTGTAGGGTTACGTGCAAAGTTGTATGCCTTTAAGGTGGGTGATACCGAATCAAAGAGAGCTAAATGGGTGAAAAGAGTATTGTGAAATCCGGACTCACCTTTGCCAACTACAAGACATGTCTAGATACGTACAAAGATAGTTATCAAACCTTGAATATGTTTAGAAGTCGTGGACATCAAATCTATACGCTTGAGTGTCGTAAGAAAGCTATATCAGCTGATGATGACAGACGTTACATTTTACCCGATGGCATCAACACCTGGCACATGAACCTTATAAAATTAAAGAGGTCAAACTAAGTAAGTAAACAACATGAGTTTATTAGTATCCATGATTGACCCATTGGAATTGGTAAAATTACATTGTTAGATTCGTTAGCAATAGAAACAAAACACGTGTGTTTACCAGAACCTGTTGAACAGTATACAGTTTTAGAAGACTTTTACACTGAAATGGCTCATAAGAAAACAGGTGTTTTAGAGTATCCATTTGCATTACAGTATCAAATTTTACTCACGCAAAAGGAATTTATTCGACCTGTCTGGAATACAACACATCCAATGATCATAGAAGAACGTGGGTCATGGTGTGGTTAACAGATTTTCGTAGAACAATTAAAAGGAAGAATGGTAGAGGGATCTTTTAACTTTTGGATCATTACTATAACTTGTGGACGCGTAAACCCGATGTGCTTATTCTTTACAGCTCCACAAGACGTTATTTTAATCTGATTACGAATTGTGGAAGAACAGCAGAGAAGAAAGTTTCGAAAGAATATTTGCAGATACTTATGACAGCGTATGACCATTTAGTAACACTTCATCCTCGTGTCATACAAGTGGTCACAAATTGTAGTGTTGAAGATGTCTTGGTAAAAGTAAAACGATTATTGAGGTTCTTTGCTTAGAACAACAACAATTACAAAATTGAAAAAATACCTTAAAGACATGTGCTGGTAAAAGTAATAATGCCTTCAATATCTAAACACATTTTGTGTAAAAAAAAAAAGAAGCAAAAGAAGCATGTAGTCACTACTACTACAATGAGTATAAGTATAAATTAGTTGTTATTAAAAAGACTTCAAGCGCGTTAAGAAGCTAGAAAATAAATGATACACCTTCAAAACATTCTAGTTCCCAACACACCTCTGTCCAACAGTGAGTTGGAAAAAGCAGTTAAGTCTCTTAAGATTTCACATTTTAAAGGTGTGTCTATGCGAGATACGTCACCAACTCACCCTCAACATAAAGAGTGTGGTATTTTAAATCACGATACCTTAAGGAAACCGGGACGTGTTGGTATAAGACGACAACCAACAAAGTGTATTTCGACTCTCATGGATTACCACCCCTAACGAAATGGTAAATTACTTAAAACCTAACATTGACTACAACACCGATGAATTACAACAAAGAGGAACAGTGGTCTGTGGACATTTTTGTTTGTATGTGTTGAAATGTTTGTCGGAAGGTCAACCTTTGATGAAGTCGTGTTTTCCATTGACTTAAGACTTAAACATGAACGACAATCGTATTACCAACTTGAAACATCCGAATCACGGTGCGGATGCTACAACGAAACGATGGGTCATGGAACTAGTGAAAGACGTGACAAGTATAACTGAAGCATTACAATCCGAGTGTAAACGGATAGAAATAGGATATTATGCAGCAGTCAAAGAACTCGAGATAAAATGATTAGAGTCTAATATCGCCCTGCAACAAGATCTTGAGAAAAAGTGGATAAGATTAAAACCTCCACACAACAAAACATCGATGTATTGGTGGATCGCCTGTTGGCGATGGAAGAGCACACCAAAAGGCCTTGATGGTATAAGGATGTTCATGCAATTGAAACATCCTGCTGGGAGATTAAACCATAAAACTGTGAGTGGTTCGGTATCTGGTAGAGACATAGCTCAGATGTTTAAACCTTCACTACCATGATATAAATAAAAATGACAGACGAATTTGGAATGTATGGACATGAAGACATCAATAGAAATAGTTTTCTAGAAGATCTGAACATGAACGACAATCGTATTACTAAGTTAAAATCTCCGAGTCATGGTATGGATGCTGCAACGAAACAATGGGTCATGCAGCAAGTGAAATACAGTACGAGACAATTAGAATTACAATCCGAGTGTGAGCAAATAAAAGCGGATATCAAACAAATGGAAAAGAATATGATGCAACCATCAAAAAACTTAAGAAGAAAGTGGATACGTTTGAAACCAGACTGCAACAAGAATTCAATGGAAAAGTAAATGAGTTTAAAACTATCCTACAACAAAAAATCGATGCATTGGAAAAACGTTTGTTACTCATGCAAAGTATTACCATGTCAAGAATTGCTACATTGGTTGAATGTTCGTTGGCGATGGGAGAGAAAACAAGAAAGATATAAACGATGTAAGGATATACCTTCGATTGGTGAAACGTTCTTAAAGGGAACAGTTAACCTTTTGTTCTTGGGATTCAATAACAAAAGCTTACACATTCTTATTGCAGTCTGATTGTTTGATCCAAGAATTAAAGGACTTAGGGTACCATTTCTATTGAACAAAGACTTCTTTCACACAACCCTTGGTTCGTTTTCACAAGACCTTTCGTTGCGGTACATGTCTTGATTCGTCTTTGAAGTTCTGGCTCGTAGGAGGAAAAATCATTTAAATCCTTGAAACGATACGTTTGAGGTTGAGTGTTTAACACGTGGGACACGGTAAAGACTTATTCAGTCCACCTAGGGGTGTATAAGTGATTCGAACTGTATCCCTACTTTAAATTTACCCTGTTTTAATGGAAGAAGGTTACCATACAAGTTCCAAAGACTTGATTTTCATGTTCTTTTGACTTGCAGCGATAAGTCTTAAAAGTAAACATAAATGATAAGTTTTCTTCCCTGCATTCCTCGGTCGCACTTGTAAACAGCACAGTGGTACACTGTAAGTTACAACACTAGACGTCAATACTCAAAATTGGAAAAATATTAAATAAGAAGGCACAGAAAATTAATGCACACATACACAGACATGATCTTTTCTCGATTTGCCTAAATCGTTATTTCCGCAATGCAACGAGGGTGATGAAAACTTACCAATTTGAAATAGTTTCCCAAATGAGTAACTATCCTCACTTTTCTAGTGTAAAGTTGTTTTTTTTTTTTTAATACACATTTTATTTGAAATGGCGCATATTCATAAAAATCAACTAATTTTCCAAAAGATGTATTAATACATGTAGTCTTAGGACTCCAGGATTCAATTTCATCTCTTTGGGACGATCAATGCATTTGAATGGGGACATATGGTTGGAACCTCCTCCCTTTTATCCTGTGTTGGGACCCCCCACTACCTTTTGAAAATGGCTGGATCCGCCCTGAATGAGAAAAAGTCAAGAAATTGTTATCAATAAAGGTAAATACATGCAGTTAAATGGTCTTCAGTTGTTTTATGTTAAATACTTTGTCTGTATTCTACAGTGCAAATCAAAGGAAAATAATTTAAATTATCTGGTAGTAGCAATACAACATAAATATTCAGCAAAATTTTCTACAAAGTTTACCATACTCTATTCAAAAATAAACATTATACATCAAGATAACAAAATTAAATTTAAAATCAGGCCGAATGGACCTAGGGCAAACAGAATTTAGGGCTAAAAATAATTAAGGGCGAA
This sequence comes from Mytilus coruscus, assembly GCA_017311375.1. Taxonomy (NCBI): domain Eukaryota; kingdom Metazoa; phylum Mollusca; class Bivalvia; order Mytilida; family Mytilidae; genus Mytilus; species Mytilus coruscus. Next base: position 75,626 of record JAASAO010000858.1, on the reverse strand, counting down.
TGTGAATCAGAGCGAACGGACCCGGATTCAAACTCCAGTAGGGTAACTCCTATAGGTCAAAAGGTCATGTTTATAAATTTCGTCAGGCCACCAGTAGCTCACTCATCAAAATGAAATAACATGTAACAGATAATTTGCATCTTTAATTTCAACATAATTTTGGTTTTGGTTAGGAATATCTTTCTTCTACATTTTTGGATAAATACTCATAATCCGGCAAATTTCCAGTTTGACCATCTTCATTGGGCCTATCCTGACCAGAGACCAAATGATGCACAAGTTAGGTATAGGTAATGGTATGACTGTAAACAATGAGCAAAAGCCATACCATCTAGCAAGCTATAAAAGGCTTTGAAATGAATAATATAAAATAAATCAAACAACAAATTTAACGATCTGACGTTTATAATTTGGGCAACTGTTTAGAATTTAAAAACCTTGATACTGTAAATTTGTCTGTGCATTTATTGTTGCTAATTTTGAATAATGAACAAAATGCGAGATTGATTATTGTGATTTCAGGAAAATCTGCATATATATATATATGTATCAGATATAAGAATGCAATACAGCTCTCAGTTGCATTATTTTCATCAATGAAAACCACGCAATAATTTCTGAATATATAGTATTGTAAGATTCTCAAAGTGTACACATGGAGCTGTGAAACTGTTACATTAATCATGCTAATTAAACATGTTAAAGATTGACATACAATTTGGAGTAGCCCTATTGCATTGTAAAGTGTAATGAATTTAGGGATAATGGCACTACCTCTTTGATTTTAAAGTCGTCGGAATCAATCTTTAATATTAATTTGCATGTGCATGCAAAACAAATTTCTTGGTAGAGGGTCTAATTACAGCACAAACAACATTTTCCAAAGAACCAAAAGTGAAAAGTATATTTTAACAAAACGCATTTGACTAGCAGGTCGAACAACGGATGTTCTTAGACCCTGCTGACTGTCATTGGCGATTGCCAAGTAAACGGATCACCAGATGTAACAAAATGGATCTTAACTATTAATTCAATACCAAACAAAAAACAATAAACTTGCGGAAAAGATGGTATACCGCAAACAAAAGGTGCAAAACTTAGTACACCATTACCAGATTTCGACAATTAATGTCTCTTCAGTGATGTTAGGAATCGAAACGGTATTTGGAAAACCATATAATTTACCTCAATTTAGAATAGACTATTGAATTTTGAATAGTCGAAATAGGATGAACGGATCATAAAACCCGAAGGCAAATATAATACAAGCCCAAACGAATAAATATAACAATCTAAATTGAAAACAACGTTCAAACCTATGAATGCGTTGGATAAAACCGCAATTTTATACGAGTGCATGCAAAACAAATTTCTTGGTAGAGGGTCTAAATACAGCACAAACAACATTTTCGAAAAGATCAAAAAGTGAAAAGTATATTTTAACAAAACGCATTTAACTCATATCATGATACCCTTCCGTTTGTAACTACTAGATACATTGTATTAAATTGTAAGTCACATATGAATAAATATATTTATTTTGTCTTACAGTTATAGGTGTAATACCACCAAATCATAGTACGTCACATCCGGTTACGAAAAGGGTCGAAAAATATTCCCTGATTTTGACAGGTGTAGGAAATTAATCCTACATTTCATTGCAATACCAGAATTCTGAGTCATAAACATATATCTTGGGTGTTTCAAAGCACCATTCTTTTCTTATTTGGTGTTTCTATAGAATACTTTGGAAATTTGAGGTTACATGGTTACTTAAGCCTGAAAAGAGGAAAAAAGGGGTGAAATTTGATTGGTTAACTTCCGGTGATGGTTATTATCTTATATTCAATGAAATGTTATGTGAAATTTTGTCTGTAATACTGGACAGGATAAAACCTTACTCATGCCAAGTACTTCGTTATTTGATACAAAGATAAATTCTGCACATTTTTTAAATAGTGCAAATTTAACAAAGCCTAATAGGGAAAACAATGGTGGTATTACACCTATATGTGTTCAAGGCATAAAACATTCATGTTATAATTGTAAAGTGTGTATGATGCTAAAATTCATGCACCAGTGCACTATATATACTTGTAGGTTTCATAACGAGTGAGAATTGGATATCGCTTAATATCAACTCGAGTTAATTTCAATATAATGATAAACGAGCCTTCGGCGAGATTATTATTACTATTTAAATTAAATAAAGAAAGTTGATGCTAAGCGATATCCAATTTTCCTGAGTTGTTAAATATAGATTCTACCACTGCATCCAGTGTAATACGATATTTATCTACTCGAGACAGTTAAATATTGAAAATTTAACTGTCGAGAGTGGATGAATATCGTATTGCAGAATATTTGGTGGTGGAATTTGTCTCTAATGCTTTAAGACGATCTACAGACAATCTTAATCCTTCTTTTCGGATGATCTGCAAAAGATGTGTTCTTTCCATGTGACGTCATCAGGCATGGTCGCCTTTTTCCTGACGCAACAATAGGAAATTCTGGGAAAGCAAGAAAATTTGAGTCATAATCGAATTTTGACCAATGAAGAACTGATATCAAACGAACCACACGTCGATTAAATAAAAAAAAACATTCAACATGTCAGGAAAAGGATAAACCGGTTAAGAATTAGAGAAACTTATTTCTGTTATGGTAAACACTTTTTGTGTTAAATTAAAAATTCCGCGAATTGCTGATCTAGTCTTTTGCATATACCATGAATGACAGTCATGTGTCCTTTTCCGGCGTTAAACTTTATCATCGGATATTGTAAAACTGTTTGCATACTTCAGAATGTAATCAAATTTGACAAAATTAGCTTTCCAGGTGAAAAGTGTGAGTGTGTCGTATATTATTGAAGAAACCACATATTCAGTTGCTATGGACAAAATGTACATCGTCTTAACCTTTAAACGTTATCAATGACCTAACGAATAGCCAATGGAAATGTCGTAATATCGTCTGATGATGACGGATAAGTCAATCAAATTAACGTAGTTTTCGTATCACTTTTTCGTAGCATACTCCGTGCTGTGTGGTAGGAGATATATCTCTTCATGCAAGAAATAGATAACAGGCCACAACCATAAGAGAAATTGTTCTATTAAAAAGATATGTGTTTGTGTTAAGAAATACATACATGTCAACCGATGAAAATGAAAATGCAGGTCATGACCTGCATTGAAAAAGAACGTATCAGGTTAAAACGCGTACGAACTCTTTTCAGCTGAATTCAAATATTTAAGGGCATTTTGCATATTTTAAATCGAACAGTTTCCAAAACATGTTCACGTGATTAACTGAAAATAATTAAAACTTATTTTTAGTTGTATTTTATATTTGCTTTTATAAGCCATTGAAATATCAATGTATTACACTATATCATATCATGCCAAGCCATACATATAATTTGATTTAAAGGTAGAAATGATGAAAAAATAATTTTGTCAAACAACTTTGAAATACAAAATTATATTTATTACCTTAAGCTAAGGTAATTATTTGTGTTAATTTACAGTGTGTTTGACACCACAGCTATCAAGTGAAGCCATGCACTTAATGGGTCACTTAATTTGAAAGTTAACAAAGCAAGTTGAACTCCTGTCCACGAAGAATTACGCATTTGCCGGTATTTCAAAGGAAATAAATCACTTATATAATCAGTCGAAAGGCTGAAGAATCCGTGTGGAAACGTGTCATTTTCTGAATTCCTGGTCATTAAACGACGAGGTGAAATTTACGGTGGTCACCCGCCGGGTTCGGGTCAGTTGACAGTTATGTTGGCAATATAACAAGAATAGATGTAAAAGAAAACAAACTACACGTTATGTAAGTAGTTTTAAAAGAAAGGTACAACAACAAAAGTTGAAAAGAAAGGGTATCAAATACAAACAGTTTAGCTGGCTCAAGTTGAATTGCCGGTTCACTACTGTAAGGTAAATCGGCCACAAACTTTCAATGGAACGTTAAATTCATCAAGAAGGACAAAAATGAACATGTAGTAATAGATACAAGTATACAATTTTGCAACTGTGTCTCGTTTGTCAAGTTCAATAATACGGTTGATCTCATTTATAAGATAAACCAATTTTAAGAAAGAGATTTGATTAGTGTCTTTATTTTCAGCAAAAAGCTATTGCATCATTTGGATTCTTATCTTGTTTCCATTTATTAACATCACATGACTCTTCAGCCTTACATTGAAGTAGCCACTCTTGTAGATTTGTAAAATCTACGACATCAGCATTTCATATTCTAATATTTAGATATGAAACCACTAAGAGGCCACGTAATCCTCAAAGAAAGGATTTACATCTGCCAGGACCAGCCGATCAACTGAAAAAGGTAAATAGAGACCACATGGTCCGGTGCCATCAACACGAGGAGCACTTCCATCTTCATCAGACATGGATGTACGAAGATCACAGTACAATGCAATTCAAGTATCTAGTCGCCTATAACTATACACAATGTACCAATTTGCAGGACAGTGACAGCTTTCAATTTGTCATTGGCTCATGGACCGGTGATCAATTTTACAGCAGACTCAAATTATCAGGAGCCTCCATTCATTCCATTCAGGATCAAGCAGTGACACCACAGGAAAGTTTCCGGCGCAACGAGGAAAACATTCCTGACAGTTCAAAGGTAATTTCTGATCCAATGACTTCAAAACCTGGTCCTAGCGGTTTGCAGATTTCGTCAAACAATAATCTTGGTATGTCAAATGTATCTAATTAATTTGATTCGCAAGAGTCGGGAGCTTTTCTAGTTCTTTTGATACTCGTTTACAAGTGGACCAATCCCTTTAAATATTTCAAGTGTTTTGATCCTTTTACATCTCACATTCCGGTCAAAATTAAAGAAAAATATAGAACGGTGAGTTCATTGGCCTGAATATACTTGTAATATATAAATTTAAAGAGTGCAATGGCAGAAAAAATGAGTGTTTTGTCCATAATTAATCAAAAGAGAACTTCCATCAGCAAGATTTATATATGGACCTCCGCCTTCATGATTTATGGAAGTGTAATTGTAGAAAATGGCTTTACAGATTGTCTAATCCATGCAAACAGTCAGAATGGGAGCCTCAATGGGTTACTGTGGAGGCTTGGTTCAATATGATGAGCAATTTCGATGACGAAAAGCTCTTTTCCCTCTTCTTCATGGGGATCTGTCGATATGGACCTGTGGGTTGTTATGTGTATTTATCACCTAACGTTAGCCCCTCTTTAATACACGACTCTCAAATGAAAGTAACCAGCAATTACATGGTGGCAACTCTTCCATGAGTGGGGCGTCGGGTCATAATATAGGACAACGCCGCACATTTACATGCAGGGTACATATATATGATAAGGATAACTGTACATTTAGCAAGAATTGCAAGTTTGTTCGCAAATGCTCGAAATGTAATGGTAGTCACCCGCTTTCACCTTGTCGATCTTATTTTGGTTATGTTTACTCAGTTTTGTAAATATCAGTTTTCCTAGAAATTGTATAGTGCAATTGAACTTGTTTCATAAACATGTTAGAGTTATCTTTCTTTGCGCTAGTATTTACCATATTTTTCTGTGAATTGTAGGTTTTTTGTATGACTTTGTCAACTAAGGACTAGTATGATAACAACTGAGTGTTTGTTATGATGATGCCTAATTTCAACCGGTTTCATTGCAATGACATTTTATTATTGTGTTGTTTTTGTTGTTAATCTGCAGTGGTTCGCCAATCAATGTCGATGAGGTAAAGAAGCTCTCGTCAATTACCCGCATCAATATGTTGAACGGGACTTAATTCAAGGACTAGAATTCGGTTTTAAACTTAAATATTCCGGTCCGAGACTCCTCTGGAAATAAATTCTAAAGAAATTGATAAGAAGAGATCCACCATCGCTAAAGAAGAAAAATTGAAAGAAATTAACTTGGTTAAGGTAGCTGGTCCTTTTCAAAACTCCCTTCCCCACCTTTCGGGTTTCTCCCATTTCGGTTATCCCTAAAAATCAATTTCAGAATTCAGATTGATTCATAATTTGTCCTTTCCATACATCACCCGTTTATGACTTTATTGACAAAACAGTACTGTTCTGTAAAATACTCCAGCATAGACGATCCAGTCAATATGTTGGTTGTTTTTTTTTTTGTTATGCTACCGCAACTGAAAATTGGGGTGGGGCATGTGACTTTACCCTGTCCGTCCGTACTTCCTCTGTCCTTCTGTCCGTCCTTCCGTCCGTCCCATTATGGGAATATAGTTATTCCAGATAACTTCTACTAAAGATTGAGTGCTAGGAAGTTATCAGTTTGATTGCTGTTTGTACATATATTGATGGTGTGCATGTGATCAGGGTTTTGATTTGTATTGATATTTACTCTTTTGGGAGATAGTTGAACTTTGTCATTTTTGAGTATATACTTGCATAGGAGGATCATAGCGTTTCCGGTTAACTCCTCCTACAGTTTGAATACTAGGAAGTTTTCACTTTGTTGAATGTTTGTACATATAGTGAAGGTGTGCATGTGGTAACAGTTTTGATTTTTATCATTATGTGCTCTTTTGGGAGATAGTTGAACTCTGTCATTTTTGGAGTTAACTTGCATAAGAGGTGTATAGCGTTTCTGGATAACTCCCCTACAGTGAACCATGGACCTATGTGCTCCCATACTCAACTTTGTGTATTTTAAAATAACACTTTGCATCTGCGGGGCATCATTCGTGTCTCCCAGACACAATAATATCTCAAAGAAAGTCCTACATTTACTTTGATATAATACAGTTACTTCAGAGTGCTGGGGCATCACTTTGTCTAGTTTTAATTTCTTTTAAAATTTGTATTTTATTTGTTACTACATTTCACTTAATGCCTTGCCTCCTCTTAATTTATAAAATTTTTACTCTAGGCGATATACACTTTAAGGACCCCAGCCATTGGAGATAAGCGGAAACGCTTTCATGGATTATTATTGGAAGGATGTTAACTTCAGAGTGCATTTTAGCATTACCGTATTTGTTTTATTTCATATTTTAGGTTTGTAAATACGCATATCTTTAACATATGCAACTATTCCAGACATAACTTCGTTCGATAACTCTGCATGTTACCGATTTAATTAATATTATGTGAAATTAACTGGTTACCCTTGTGATGATTGATTTTAATAGAAAATTGAAAAAATATAGACATTTCACCTCAGTGAACATCCATTCGAAGTTATCTTTATTAATCTAAAATAATATAATAAACTAATTCCATTAAGAATAAGACAAAACTAATCTACATAGGTCTTGTCAAAAGTTACACCGTGATTAGGTGCCATGTTCTTTTGATCATGTTGTTGTTATGACTTACAAACCTGTTCGTGCATTTTCATTGGTATTCAACGCAAAATAGTTATCTATGATACCTTGGACGATCTCATTTCATAAAGGATCTCTTTGTATACTTATTGTACCTCGAACTTATTAACCCGGTGTATGTCTTTAGTTGACTCAATTTTTAGACACGCCCTCTTAGAATCAGAGGGTCCAAAATAGGATCGGGAAAAAACAGCCGGCGAAATACCACAATACACAACTTCAGAGAATCAAAGTGTTTTTGGTTGATTTAAAATCTCTGGTCAATAATCAGACGGTATTTGAGTGGAGATACAAACCTGTCCGAAACCGGGAAATTTGCCTGCAATTTAAATTCATGTCGTTTTGTTTTTTGGCATTCGTCTACCGTGGAGAAAAGAAGTGTGGGGCTTATAGCTTAACTCACGATTTTGATCATGGTTCAACTTTATTTTAGTACGGCATACGTTTTACATCTAGCAAACGCTCTATCTTATAAAAGTGTCACTCTAAAATTGTTATCATTTGCTACAGATCGATCCACTTTGCATCTCGTCATAAAATGCATGACAGATTTGCCACTAGACATCAAGAGAGCAATCCATTAATCAGCTTCATTTAGTGATGTATAATAGGTAGCATTCAGTTGATAATTGTTTCAAACAGTTTTCTAATTTTTATATATTTGATTTTGATTTTTATTTGATTTTTGTGTAAATTTTAGCATTTCTCGCCTCCTTTTTCTATTTGCATTGAATAACGTAGTACACATCAGGGGCTACATTGTATCCTATCCAGCCAAACTATGAGGAGGTATTAGAATCTTCATGAGTGGCAATTAAGAAATAATCCAGGAAGCCATAGATTTGTTGGAAATTTACACATGGCCTTGGTCGTGATATTCGAATTTTATCCTGAGCGTTATTATTTCTATTAGGACAAATACGGTAAAACTACGTTTTCGCTGCCAAAGTTTTTCAAAATCCAAAATAACGTTACGCCTATGACATTGTTAAATTTTATTACAACGTTAACGAAAGCCATTGAAAACCTTGTACCATCGTAAACGTTTATTGGACACACAGCCGTTATATTCAAATAACCAAGTTCAAAATATACTGCATTTATGCAATTTTTGTTTGGCATAAATTTATGAACAAACCACTTTATTCTGATTTAATAGTAAATTAGATTTTAAAATATACAATACAATGAATATATGTGAAATGTTACGCTTACGAATATTTCTTTTGAAGAGATAAACGTAATTACTTTTGTTGTCTTCTACAAATTCCGCCTATAGAATTTGGATTTAAACTTATGGGTTATTGCTATAAACATTTCCGTTTAAGTGGTGAGAAAATATTAGTGCGTCACCAACTCGTTTTTTTTTTAGTCTCACTTTGCAGAGAACAACAAAATAAGCGTAATGTTCGTAATATTGTATTTTTTTTCATATTATCATACATCACTCACACATAAATGATTAAGACAGCAAACACGAATCCGATGACTCTCTAATTTCTTCTTATCGTTAAAATGAAATTATTTACAGCAATAAAATATTATTTTCTAATAGTATTATGTGGACGGATTTCGGAAAACCGCAATTTAAAGTGAGAAAAGCATATTCTCTGTCGCGTTCTACATACTTTTTTTACATTAATATGCCCTTTTCACGTAATCGATATAAACTTTGGAAGTATAAAATCTTCATATTTAATCTTTTGTTTTATATTCAGATGATTCCAAAGAATTATAGAAATGCGTAACAATTTTCATCAAAATCTGAAATATCTTGTTTGTTCTAGTCAATGACATGTATCACCGAGTCCGCGTTTAGAACATACACTAATCTCTCAATTTACTCATTCAGGATACCTACAGAATTGTACACTTTTGTCGTCTTCGTGGTGGTGGTTCCTCTCTTCCGATTTCAGACAAATTCTCAACAATATCTTGCATAAATCGTACTCTAGATTTAAACGGATGTGACCGACGTTTCGTCTCACTAACCTCTCTTTTAGGATCAATGAAACAATTTAAATTTGGTCACAGTTGTCTAAATATTTAATTGAGATGTTATTTTAAATAAAAACACATGAAACTCTTTTGAGTGTGGTTTAATCTACATATTTATTTGTATACTAGTATTATAACTCGTACAACAGCGGAAAATTTTGAAAATACCATGTACCTTTATCGGGAACTTGACTTTTGTCAATTTCTTCGGGAAAACTATTAATACTGCAGATTTAAAGAAGAAAAACCGTTAAGTCTGTGCGAGTAAACAAGACTAGGTTGATTTAAGAAAGGAATATGACATTATAGACACCAATTCAAGGGTATCTTCAAGATATTGGTATAACAAAAGGAGACATTCGATAGAGATTGCTTTGATCTAATCACATTTTGAATATTGTATGCCAAGTTACTTGTAAGCTGGTAAAAAATTATGTTTGAGTGGCTCTTGATGTTGCTCAAATCTAGGCTTGACATATAGTCCAAATTCGGTAATGTCACGTGCCTTAAATTTAACGAACGGACTGCGGACGGATTAAATTGCCGGTGAGCATCGTACATACAGTTGTCTTATCGCCATACTATTACTGTACATGCATTCTTGCTCTCTGTGGACAACATTAAAAGTTAACAGATTAGCACAATCAATGCATCTACAAATTTGTTCTTATATTTCGTTTTATATCTTTTACATAATGTACGTTCCTATCTCGGGACGTTTCTTTAATAGTCAAGAGACATGCACAAATCAAAACAATTCAGGACATGCCCTTTTAACCCTGACTGTGTGCTCCATCTTATTGGTTATGGATGAGTGACTAACCAAGCCAGTGCTGTATACTATGCCAAGGGGCGACCATTTGAGTGTGGGACTTGGGAGAGATTTTTTCGGGATTTATATTCGTTTTAATTTTGCCAAAACGATATATTTTCATGCACTCTTATTTCCTATATTGTCCTGCATTTTAGTAGACAAAATCTTCAATTTCCCACCGTCCTGGGCAAGTTATTTTACGAGGCCAGACTATTCATTTTCGAAATCCTACTGCCCTCATTCCCCACCCTCAGAATATTAAATGGTCATACCCTAAAGACTGGAATTCGTTGATCTTCAACGGTATCCATGACTCCGTTTTGGCTGTGGCTGCACCTTGCTTTTGCATAAGTTTACAAAAGAATGATATACCATAGTATATGTTTAAAATGTCATTTCAATACTGCGTAAGTAGAAGAAAAACACTTGATAACTTTTATGCTTCCTCAGCGCTTTTCTGGATTAACCTTCATCAGGACAATGCTCGAAATCAAATATTTAAAAGCCAAAGATATATAAGAAGAGAAACATGTCAAGACCTACAGTACATCCCCAAAGTTATTCATCACCTAAATTATTTTGCCATATATTTCAATATTTCATATAAAAATACTTTTTGGTTTTTTTTTTAAATGTTTTGAAGGCATTTATGGACAAATTTTAAAAATCACGTGTAGAAAGACGCAGAATTATCTAGTAATAACACTGGACACTTTTAATTTGCAAAACACTCATTTGCAAATCCGCCGCCGCCTTTTCTTAGAGCTACAGTGTCATGTATATAACCAAAATGTGCAGAATTACATGGGATTCAATAAATTCACTGCTTTTTGCTGTTATTATTAAATATATTTTGCAATCTGATTAAGAAAACGATTGACCATTATCCCATGGAATGTTTTTGGGTCCCATGGGATAATTGTAGTTCAATGGGATATTTGTTGTTCCATGGGACAAAAAAAATCCCATGGGACTATAATTATCCCATGGGATGATTGATTTCCTTTAAACATCAATGAAATTAAGTACAGTGGTTTTTTTGTGTTTTAGTTATCAATCTCCTAGTATTGTTTCCATGGTTGATGATTCTTTTAGTTGAATACCTTTTTTCCCTTGAATATGTAAATGCAATATATTGTTCTATAACTGTTCAAAACTAAACATTTAAACAACAAAGCAGATAGTGTAAGTATCAATATATGTTTATTTATGAATTCTAGAATACTTTTTGAAACACAATTATTTACAACATTTGAATCAATAAAACATCTATAAATATGATCAAAGGTCTTAAACTCTGTTATTAGGCTTAACAAAGCTATTTACATAAATCTATTTTTCAGGATATCCTCCCCAAAAAAATAATAGTTTCTTGTAGACGTATACTATAGATTTACAAAGGACTTATATTAACAATAAATAATCAATATGTACAAAACATAACAAATTTTAATACTGTAATTGTGAATACTTTATCAAAAGGAAGCAAAGTCCTTATTGTTGTCTACGTCACAGTTCACATATCAATATATGTTTATTCATTTTAGTTATTAGTACATTATTTTTATCAAAAATACCATAAATAAATATTTTGTTACTTCATATTGATTTTAGAAAATTTATTCAAGGTACCAATCAAAAGAAGGAATTGCTAAGCTTAAAATAAACCCATTTTGTGGATTCTGTAAAATCATATACTTTTGAAGCCAGTCAGTTGCAATTTGCATCAAACTGCATGTATTACCTATTGCGCAAAAAAAAAAAAAAAAAAAAAAAAAACTTTTAACCTAAAATAACTATTTTGAATAAACTGTTACAAATTTTATATCTATCTATAAAGACACAAATACCCATTACACATAAAGTTGGTTGTAACAGAAACACAAGAATATTACACAATCACAACCATTACACTTTTAATTTAGTTTCATAATTAAAAAATCATACAAATAGCTTGCATCTTATCATTTATTATTGTTCTTCACACGTTTTTCTTTTACTGTTAGTATTTACACAGGACTACATTGTAATGATATGTGAATTTGATAAAACAAAATATATAGACAAACATACATATCATAATGAGAAGGTAAGTATATGAATAATACAATATAACAAGAGCTATCCTCAAAGTTTAATCAAATAACAGGAATAATATGAGTATGAATATATACTGTAACCCTTATCCATATATTATATATAATTCTTTACATTATTTTAAAGAAAATGAACTTAAGGATGTTCTTAGGTCAGGTTTAGGAATTTGTGTCAGATGTTCAGACTCCTTGTTTTTTTTCCTACGATACAGGGTAAAATATTTTGCCCCATAACACCCACTTTTCTTTTCATATAAGACTTTAATAGCTCATAAAGGTAATTTACCAAAATTCAAGCAGATCCTAGATTTCTTTTCTTTCAATTTGAGACCCAAATAATACCTATCCAAATATAAGGTAATGTGTATGCTAAAATGAATTCTAGTTGTAAACTGTTATAAATTTATAAAATAGTTGATGTAGTATCACTAAACTTCAGTACTAAATGATGATATGTCAATAGATTTGTGAAAAGTCCGGTTAAATAAGTGTAACAATTGAAAAGAATTTGGATGTTAAAGCCTTTCAATATGCCCAAGACAGTTTCATCCTTAACTAAATCACATATCTGGCACCTTATACTACTTATGATTTATTGAAGACTTCATGCTTGCACTTTTGTGTTTGTATAATACCATATTGTCTTAAATCTTGATTTTATTTATTAGAAATTGTACGAAAATATGTTAAGATTATTTTCATTAGTTAATAAACGCTACTGTTTATTTCAAATGTCTGTTGTCTTTCCTGTCATCCAGCATTGTGTGATCGTAATGTATAGTCTAGTTTTGGGCCATTCAGCACAGAACATTGTCATGATTATGATTTCAATATCTATCGGTATTTAATAGAACTTCAATTCTTTGACTGATGAAAATAATAACTGATCTGACTTTTGTCTTTGAATTTATTCTGGTCATGTTTGTGTTTTTCCTTCATTCTAAATGATGCATTTCAATCCTTCTGAAAAGAACCTATAAAATCCTAAGTTATGGATAATAAAAAATGTTGCATACATGTAGCAAGAACATATCATTTTCAATAAAAATAGCTATGCGGTATGGATTTTGCTGATTGTTGGACGTCGTCCAGTGTCAACAGTTGCTAACCTCCTACATCATTTGGTCTCTGATGGAGAGTTGTCAAATTAGCAATTATACCACATCTTCTTATTTCAATATTATATCACAATCAATTTATGTATTCTTCTCTATGACATTTGGGTATTTTTCCCAGTTATATAATGTTAAAACTTTAGGCAATTACAAAACATTCCATGTTTCACAAGAATTTGCAGTATATACAAAACGCCAACAACAGAAACAGAAATACTTTAAGCTTCTGTAAGAGTTTAACTTGTTTTATTTCAATGAGAAAATACCTTGAACTCTTTGGACGTTATAACATTGACACAAAAATTTATATTGTTTTTTTCTTATTTTTGTGTTGTTCCGTTGCTGTCTCATTTTATAGATGTTTATACATATATCCTAATACTTCTTTTTTAATATTAATTATTTATAGTAAAATGGGATATTTTTATTTTGATAATCTCAAAACATTATTATTCTATCAAATAACTTACTTCCGAGTTCACAAAACACCAATGTGTCAGATATTAATTTTAATACATGTATTAACGTATTACATGATTAACAAGCAGTTATCAGGATGTCATGCAAAATCCCACTATTATTAAACATTGACAAAACTCCATACTCAGCGAGTGTTATTAAAATTCCTAGTACAGGACACCATGCCCGGCGAACACTAGCATGTGTCAATGTTTAGTCAATCATGTAATCAGGCTCAAAATCTTAGTTTGGCATTGAATTTAAAAGTTCACCACATAATGAACATGTGCACGAAATTCAACTTCATGGTAAGCTATGTACCTTAACCTAAAACTTTAACCTAAGAATGTACTATAATTTCACAAAATTATGACATTTCAATGTTCAGAGATCCATGAAATAAGGGTAAACACAGTTATGTGGTGTATAATGTATAAAAATACATCATATGAACATAAGTATATACATGTAAAACCACAAGTTACTTACTGAAGTTCATGGTGAACTGTAACCAAAAACTTTAAATGGATACAATTCAGAGAAAGGACTTGACAGATGGATGCACAAAACTATCAAAACAGGGCATAAAACTTACCGAACAAGATGAATTTCACTTATCCTTCAGAAGCAGGAAAATTAAGTGTTTCTTTTCTTTCTCTGCCCTCCATGATATAAACTTCTAATGCATTCATGCAAGATATGAAAATCTGCACAAGTAGTACCTCAGCGTATCCACATTTTGACTTTTGAACTGCATTGTTTTTTCATCTTGCTGGCAACCTAAACATAAAAAATTATAAACACATAATTCTAGATTGACCTTATCTATTTATTAAGGCATGAATCCTTAGTCTTTTGTTGGGGCAAGTTTTTGTTGTTGGTACAAACAATTTTTTCCAGCTTTAATCAAAGTAATGATGTACTGTTAACTCAGATGAACCCAAGATCTGATGGCTGGCGAAAACATGGCAAAAAAATGGATGTCATACTAACCTCCGAAATATTTAAACAAACCAAAATTAATACTTGATTAAGATCTTGTCAAATATATAGCATGGATACCTCTTATTTTTGAAGACCATATGTCTATTGCATGAGTGCATGCGTTGGGACTGTACATTTAAATTAATATTAAAGATTGATTCCGACGACTTTAAAATCAAAGAGGTAGTGCCATTATCCCCTGAATTCATTACACTATACAATGCCATAGGGCTACTCCAAATTATATATCAATCCTTAACATGTGTAATTAGCATGATTAATGTAACAGTTTCACAGCTCCATGTGTACACTTTGAGAATCTTACAATACTGTATATTCAGAAATTTTGCGAGGTTTTTATTGCGACTGAGAGCTGTATTGCATTCTTATATCTGATATATATGTATGAAGATTTTCCTGAAATCACCATAATCAATCTCGCATTTTGTTCATTATTCAAAATTAGCAATAATAAATGCACAGAAAAATTTACAGTATTAAGGCTTTTTTTTAATTCTAAACAGTTGCCCAAATTATAAACGTCAGACCCTTAAATTTCTTGTTTGATTTATTTTACATTTGTCATTTCAAGGCCTTTTATACCTTGCTAGATGGTATGGATTTTGCTCATTTTTGAGAGTCATACCATTACCTATACCTAACTTGTGCATCATTTGGTCTCTGGTCGGGATAGGCCCACTGAAGATGGTCAAACTGGAAATTTGCCGGATTATGAGTATTTATCCAAAATGTAGAAGAAAGATATTAACCAAAACCAAAATTATGTTGAAATTAAAGATGTAAATTGTCTGTTACATGTTATTTCATTTTAATAAGTGAGGTACTGGTGACCTGACGAAATTTATAAATATGACCTTTTGACCTATAGGAGTTACCCTACTGGAGTTTGAATCCGGGTCCGTTCGCTCTGATTCACATTCGCCCTTAACTATTTTTAGCCCTAAATTCTGTTTGCCCTAGGTCCATTCGGCCTGATTTTAAATTTAATTTTGTTATCTTGATGTATAATGTTTATTTTTGAATAGAGTATGGTAAACTTTGTAGAAAATTTTGCTGAATATTTATGTTGTATTGCTACTACCAGATAATTTAAATTATTTTCCTTTGATTTGCACTGTAGAATACAGACAAAGTATTTAACATAAAACAACTGAAGACCATTTAACTGCATGTATTTACCTTTATTGATAACAATTTCTTGACTTTTTCTCATTCGGGGCGGATCCAGCCATTTTCCAAAAAGGGGGTCCCAACCCAGGATAAAGGGGAGAGAGGTTCCAACCATAAGTCCCCATTCAAATGCATTGATCGTCCCAAAAGATGAAATTGAATCCTGGAGTCCTAAGACTACATGTATTTATTCATCTTTTGGATAATTAGTTGATTTTTATGAATATGCGCCATTTCAAATAAAATGTGTATTAAAAAAAAAAACTTTACACTAGAAAAGTGAGGATAGTTACTCATTTGGGAAACTATTTCAAATTGGTTTGTTTTCATCACCCTCGTTGTATTGCGGAAATAACGATTTAGGCAAATCGAGAAAAGATCATGTCTGTGTATGTGTGCATTAATTTTCTGTGCCTTCTTATTTAATATTTTTCCAATTTTGAGTATTGACGCTCTCACCCCATATGGAATTTACTGACCGCATATATATCGTATTAGGTCACTAGCACACTATGTAACTAATAATGACATTCTCCAGTTTATTGTTTAATAGTTTAAACTGGTTAAATGTGGAAAAACGCATTCAAAAGAAGATAAGATAAGAATTTTATTAATCTAATCAAGAACCCATAAAGGGCATCATTTTACAACAATATTATGCACAATATGATTGGAAACAAAACTAAACAGAAACCTAATACCATACTATAACGTTATGGACAGGATCAGAGCCTAACATCACATGTGTCTTACATAACTATTATATTAAATCTTATAATAATAAAAATATTTTATGTATTTTGTTTACATCTGGATTTTATTTCTAAACCTATAATAGTGTAACTTCCTAGGCACATAAGAGTTGGTAAATGCTCATTTGTGAACAGCCAAACATATTTTTATCCTTAGGTAGTTCTTTAAAATTAGGACAAAAAGTGGTTACTTTATCAAATAATAATTTCTTCTGTTCATTATATAAAGGACAATTTACTGTAAAATGGGTCTCATCTTCAATAGAATTTGATCCATGGGATAAGCAGTGATGACATAGACGCTGAGTTCTCTATGTATTTTTACTATATCTATCTTTCTCAATTCTAAGATCATGAGCACTTATTCTTATTTTTGGTAAAGTCACTTGAAACAATAGTGTGAGTAAGAACTGATATGTAACTCATGTTTGTACTATGAATGTAAGTCCAGAAAATACATGTAAAACAAGTAAATGAATAACTATTACTTATCATGCTTATTGGAAAATTAATCAGTATAACAGGTATCTCATCTTATTTGTTATTTATTTTTCGTAATATATATGTATCATCTAATTTAAATTTACCATATACATATAAGGATTAAGCATTAAGGAAATGAAATAATACTGTTCCCTTAATTATATCACCACAAAATAAAAGACTTTTATTTTAATACATTTCGTTAAAAAATTATTGAGAAAGCGCCATGGTACCACAGGGTGAACACTGAGCTCAAGGCATTTTGCTTTCAAGTCTTTAGTCTTTGTGAATTGAACTAATAATGAATGAAATGTGTGTTGTGTTGGTCAACAAATGAAAATTCAGTCCAATTTTCAAACATACATTGTACATTTCATCTTATAATTTATAAAACAAGATTACTTAATACACACAGTAAATTAAATGCATCAATTTGGCCTGATACCTGTTCAATAAAATTGAGAATGGAAATGGGAATATGTCAGAGTATATTTTTCTCATTTTACATATAGCTCTTCTTATATTAAAATCTTTAATTGATAAATAAGCCTCCTTTACGAAGTCAGTCTTGAGGTTGAAATAATTTTCTAATTTACTATTACCTTATGATAAGGTATCAGATCTTTTGACCACCCAAAATGTTTTAAAACAAAGTTTACATTTTACAAATTTAATTAATTCATTGAACTTTGTATTCAAATTTTGTATATCAAGTGATTTTTACATTTAGGTAACAATGCAGATTTAGTGGCTATCCTTATTATTTTTATGTACCATCTTAACTCTTTTAAAGACTGTGAAGATCTGTGAATAACTGTATTGATAAGAACTCATTATTTCTGCTTTTGCTACATGTACATAATTCAATATTTAAATCAAAATAGATATTAGACTGTTAGCTAACCAGCTAATCAGAAGTATAGAACATCTCTAAAGCATTTATTTTATTTCTCTAAAAACTCTAACATTGTTATCTAAGCCCAGCTGGTGGATATTCATTATATCTAATGTTAAATTGAAATGTTCATGAATGCATAATTTCTGTAGTAAGGGTACAGGTTACTATTAATAATCAAATGATATCAAACATTCTAGAAAAGCATTCGAATCAGAGTCACCTGTACAAATAAATTCAAATAAAACTCCAATAAAATATTGACCAGGTGTCCCAATTGTTAAATATTTTATTTCACCTGTATTAAAATCAGGTATATTTACCCAATTTTACAAGAAAACTTACTTACAAAGCTAAAAACATCTATGTATACAAAAGTTATTTTAAACTTTGGGAAACTTATTATATAGGTAAATTGTGTTACACTCTATATATAGAACAAAGTAAACAAACTTACCATTTGCCGGTCTTTTCCAAGAGTGCACAAAACTGAAATTACCAGAAATAAACATGTTGTTCCAAAACCATTGCATCTGTTTCGTTAAATGACAGAAAAACTCAATATGACACTTTCATACATGAAAGTTTTCCAATAAAACATATGTGGAATGATCGAATTCACACGAGTTAAAGTACTCATCAATGTTCGATACATTTCCAATCAAACGCAAGGTACGCTGCCTTGTTTGATCTCTTTATCCAATAGAAATTAACGTTATATCAAGAGTATCACAATTAAACCAATAAGAAATGACTTTTCAATATTGATCTCGTGAACTTTTGGTATTGTGGAAAACATGACACTCCGTAATCAGCATCAGCAGTCCAACAGCAGATTTATTATATGTCAAAGTTTAACACAAACATGAAAAGATAAGATTCAGTTATTACTTGAATGAATTAAAATCGATTAAAAGACACAAATAGTTCATACGAGAGACCTAATAATTAACTTTTTCTAAATTGCCATACTTCATTAGTAAACGAGACTACAATACAATTGCAGTATAGAGTTTAAATGGTTATTTGAGTCGAAGGATTGTTGTCATATCGACGTCAAACCATGATATTGAAAAGAGGTACGACCAATTTCCTCTGAATTTTTTCACAAAAGGGAGTCGATTCGGACATGATATTTTTAAGTTTTACAATTTTGCTAAAATGAGAGACCAATATACATTGCCGCGGATGTCTCTGCTAAAATTCACATAGTGACAGAATCACAATCTGATTGAAATACAGATCATGTATTGAAAACCGTTTTTATATTTATTCAATTTTCAAGATATCTATAGAAGTTGATAAGATATCTTATAAACTAAATAAGATGTCTTATAAACTAAATTGAAGATGTCTTATAAACTAAATACGATAATAAAGTTAACAAGTTGCTTTTTTTTTAAAAAGACAATACGTGAACCTTAGAACTTTTTATTCTAATAATTAATTCAACAGAATAAGAAATTATATATCAGTGTTTGCATGGTCATGTGTGTGGAAGATAATATTTTCTTTTATTGTAAATCATTACCATTTTGGCATGTTGAGAGAAGTGTTAAATATAACGCAATGAGGAAAAAATAAAATCCCAGACTTATAATTTCTTAAAGAATAATAATGATTCAAAAACATGGGTGACACATGTACTACCTTCTTCCAAAAATCATAAAATTAATCTAGAAATAAGTAATGAGGCATTGCGAACTGGTCAGCTAGCAGGACACATTAATGTTCGTTACCTACCAATCATCAATAAATGCAACTCTCCCGCGAGAGATACTTACTTGATCTAATTATAAAACCATTATTGAAGAGGCATAACTTTTACATTCAAGATAAAAGATTCCATTAATAAAATAGAGTCATACGAGGTCAAAAAGAATGCATTTTATTGCCTATGATGTACGTCAAGGTACACAAATATGATCATTGATAATTTAGAAGAAACTGTTATCAATGCATTAGAATTAATTGACACACAGGAGAATATACTTTAAAGACTCTCAACAAAATAGATTTAACTGCATTTGTTAAATTAATTCTTAGAAACAATGAATTTGAGTTTAATGGACTGTTATACAAACACATTATAGGAGCGCCCATGGGTGGTATATTTTCACCAACATGCACAGATCTGCATCTGTCTGTCCTATTCATTAAAATCTTAGATAAGTTCCAATGGAGAAAACATCAAAGTACACTGTCAATAGGGATGACGGTTTTATGGTCTTCACAGGCAAATTAGAGCAAGTTGAAGATTTCTTTAACCTAGCAAACGAAATTGACCATCTACATTAGTTCTAATATGAGGTGTCGACATCTTGTATGACCTATTTAGAGGGTGGTAAAGGGTTATTTTGTGCAACGTTTTCGACCTTTTATTTTACTTGATTTCGTGTTTGTACGTTTTATTTCTCGTTTCTCGTGTTTGGTTCGACGTGCGTGCTTCGTGTTTTCCTTAATTATTTTCCGTGTTTCGTGTCGGTACTCTTATTTTCTCGTGCTTGTCCGCATTTGATTAAAAAGTAAACCGGGACAATTCAAAGTCAGCCCAGATATTGTTTTAAATTATAAACTAATCAACTGGTCCCAAGATATTTATTAATAGCCTATTGTATTACTATGATAAATCGTATGCAACTAGAGGACGCTAAAAGTTTCCACATACAGGGTCGCCATGTCAATTTATAATGACTGCATGATCTCCAAGAACGGCTGAGTAATAACTTTTGGTACTTTTTCCTAAATATTTACGATTTTATTCCTTGGCTTCGTTTTTCCAGAGTGTTTTTTTTTTTTTTTCGTGCAACGTTTTTGCGATTTGTTATTTCACGTGTTTCCGTCTTCAGACCCCCTTTTACCACCCTCTTTTAGATACCGAAATGTATAAATGTGATCGATTCCATAATAATGGAATTCTTGATGTTAAGTCACGTATATTAATTACAAACACAGAAACGTATCAATATTTACCAATCACTAGTGCACATCCAAAACACACATAAATTTAAGATTATTAATTTACAGTGTGTGAATAATATAAGAAATAATAGTGACATCAATGAATTAAATAAACATTCAATTAGCTTACAAGATAACTTAATTGATATATGCTGTAAAAAGAAAACAGTAAAAGTTGTAAAAATGTATATTAACGAATAGTCTTTTATTATTTTACTTGTTTTATTTTCATTTGAAACAGATTTTTTATCTGATTTAACAAAATGACAAGTATGCATAATGATTTTATTGTTACAAATCAAATCCCAAAGCCCACTATAACTCATTATGTAGAAGCCACAACACTATTTTAAAATATCTCTCTGTGAATATCTAGACACAGATGTTTGATACCATATGCATAGGTCGTTATAATTAAAGCTTGACCATTTATCTTTCACTTGTTTATCAAAGGGTACAACTGTCAACTTTGCTCAAGTCAGTAAACCCTTGCAATGCATAAAATGTAGCTTTACAATAAATATACATGTTTGAAAAGGATCTATAGATTGTTTATAATCATATATCAGATAAGTGAATTAGCGATCTGTGAAAATTCTGTATTGTCATGTTTTAAATATCTTAGATACCCCGTATGGAGGTGCTCTTAATTGCAGCGGAAGCTAATACAGATAAGATGAATAGGTGTTCCGAATGAACAATAATTTAGCTTCCGAATATTTCTCCATAGGCTATACTTCTAACTAATTTATATGCGTGAACCCTCAGGGGTTCACACAACTGAGGGTTCACGCAATAAGCTATAAGTCTTTTCGAATTGACAAAAAATGCATATTCAACAATTCCTGCGCCTTCCATTTGGAGATGCAGTTAATGTTACGCACATCCACTTTCATCCAGTGAACCCTGAGGGTTCACGCATATTAATTAGTTAGAAATATAGTCTATGGAGGAATATTCGGAAGCTAAATTATTCTTCATTTGGAACACTTATTCATCTTATCTGTATTAGCCTCCTGCAATTAAGAGCACCTCCATACGGGGTATCTGAGATATTTAAAACGTCGCAATAAAGAAATTGTCACAAATCGCTTATTCCTTATCTGATATATGATAATAAACTAAATGTATCTATAGATCTCTTTCAAACATGTATGTTAAAGCTATATGTATGCATCGTAAGTGTTTACTTGAGCAAAGTTGACAGTTGCAACGTTTGATCAACAAGTGAAAGTTAAATGGTCAAGATTTAACGACCTATGGTATCGAACATCAGTGCCAGATATTAATGGTGTTGTGGTTTCTACATAATGAGTTATAGTAGGCTTTGGAATTTGTTGATTTGTAACAATAAATTGTATGCACATGTCATTTTGATTTTGACAAATCAGATAAACAAACATGTCCGTTTCAAAAACTGAAAATAAAACAAATAAAATAAAGACTGTTTGTTAATATTCCCAGGAAATAATCATATTCTTAATAATAAAAATATATTATATTCTTTTTAAATAAGGGAATAGATTTAACAATTGCATGTTAATCTTTCATGAGGTCTTCAAAAATATGTTATGCAAAAGATACAAATACACAAAACAATTAACTCTAGATTTTTACACTGAATAAGCATACAATGGATTCTGTAAACATTGGAAAGTTAGAAAAGATTGTATTTGATCTTACGTTCGGGTATTTGTTTAAGCAAGTATATATCAATATAAGAATTAAGATTGAAAATAATAATATACTGAGACCAACATTCTTTTAATAAATATATCTGAATTTATGAAATTGTGTTTTAAAATTAAAATTATTATGAAATGCGGTTCCTTCAACCAACATACGTAATAAATCTCAAGACTTTAAACCATTTTTGCTAACTAAATAAATGTTTGTTGCCTATAATTCAGAATTTTATCAGTGTTTCGGGATTTTTGCTTAAAATTGTTTAAGCATGGGTCCTTTTCAAAAGTCTCCCAACTACTACCTCGCAAAGTGTTCTTGTTGGCATGCGTTTATATGCTTTTCTGACCTCGTGTGACTCAATTTTATTAATGAAATCTTTTGTATCTCGAATGTAAAAGTTAAGCCTCTTCAATAATGGTTTTATAATTAGATCAAGAAATCTCTCAATGGGAGAGTTACACTTATTGATAATTGGTCGGTAAGGAACATTTATTGTCTCCTACTATCTGACCAGTTCGCAATGCCTCATTAATTATATCTAGATTTATTTTATGAATTTTTGAAAGAAGGTACATGTGTCCATGTTTTGAATCATTATCATTCTTTAAGAAAGTACGTCTGGGAATCCATTTCTTTTTATGCCCCCTACGTAGCGGTGGGGGCATTACGTTTTACCCTTAACTGAGTTGGTTTCCGTTCTCTAACTTAAGTTTGCCTCAAACAAATGTTATGAAACTTATACACAATGCTTATTACCACAAAATACAGATCAAGTTTGAAATTGGTGGCGTCACTTTAACCGTTCTAGAGTTATGCCCCTTTTCAAATGAAAATTGCTGAATTTTTCATTTCCGTTCTCTAACTTTAGTTTTCCTCAACCAAATGGTATGAGACTTATACACAATGCTTATTACCACAAAACACAGATCAAGTTAGAATTTTGGTTGTGTAACGTTTACTGTTCTAGAGTTATGCCCCTTTACAAACATAAAAGTTAGAGAACGGAAATGAAAAATTCAGCAGTTTTCATTTGAAAAGGGCATAACTCTAGAACAGTTAAAGTGACGCCACCAATTTCAAACTTGGTCTGTATTTTGTGGTAAACAGATTTAGATATTTCAGTTTTACACGGAAACTCTACACTTAAATTTACGACAAAAGGAACGATTTTCGTTCCCTATTGTTAATTTTCCTTTTTGAACGGTTATGTTCCTTTAGCACCATCTTAAGGTGTTTATATATTACAACTCGTTCGCTATGCCCGTGTCTGTTGTGACGTTTTGGATTTTAATGAACGTTATCTATGTGTGATTTCATTACTACAAATTACTTAAAATCTTTACTAAATTCTTCCATAGATATAAAGATTTGGTTTACACCAAGAATATACTTTAGATATATTCATGTGATTTTTCCAAATAATCATTTATGTAGATTAATTCAAATACATAATCACTTTTTTCTTGCAAGCAGAAGAGTTAATCTTAAATGAACCCCAAATTTCACTACAATATAATAAAATTGGTTTTATTGTGTGATCATATAAATGAATTGCAGTATTAATACTTGGATTACATGCTGACATGGATTTTGTAATTTAAATTTTGCCTTTAAGGATTTTTGAATAGCTCTTCTTTCCCTGTTGAAAAGACCACTAGAAGTAAAAACTATCCCTAAATATTTATATCTGTTAACACATTCTATAGCCTCTTTATCTAAATAAAGTGATTCCTTCAAAATTTTCCAGGCTTGTTAAAATTAAAACTTTTGTTTTGGACAAGTTTACATCTAGACACCAATCAATACAATAAGTATGCAGTATATCAAGTCGGTTTTGAAGACCCTTTTAGTGTTTGATAATACAATAATGTCATCGGCGTACATAAGACAATCAATTCTACGCCCATTGATATCAACAGCATCTGGACTTGGCTCACATCTTGGAGGTAGATCGTTAATGAAAAGCTTAAATAAGTTGGGACTTAGAACATCCCTTGTCTTACCCCAACTAGCGAGCTGAAAGATGGCGTTAACACATTGCCCACTTTCACAGACATTTCATTTTTGATGTACATATCTTTTAAAATAGTATAAAATTTTCCAGATATGTTATTTTCCAATAATTTTTATTTAATACCACAGTGTATGACCCTATCGAAAGCTTTTTACATATCAAAAGGCAATACTTGTATTTAAATCATTAAATGATATGGTTCCTAACTATTTACAAGAAAACTTTCATTTTACTGGTAATCAAAATTACAATTTACGTTCAGCTGATGTAAAACTATTAAATCTTCAAAAGCCAAAACAAACTTTTGAAGAAAACATTTACATATTCTGGTTCTCAAATATGGAACAGTTTACCGAATGAAATAAAATGAGTAATACACTTGTATCTTTTAAAACAAAATGTTACAAATGTTTCATCAATTGTGCAAATTAATATGCTTTTTCATTATTATCTAGATACAATTGTATATTGTGAATAATATGTCATTATAATATTGTATGAACTTATAAATATGTTATTATTATTTTGAGGACTCTCAGGAAGATTAGTTTTAACTAATGGGATTATCCTCTTGAAATAAAGATTATTTACTTATTTATTACATGTGTCCAATCATTTACCCTACACCTTTATTTTCTCACACGAATTTTCCGATGACTAAAAGAAATATAAAAAATATGTTACCTTCACTTCAATGACACAATAAATATAAAAACATAGTGTGTAAAAGAAAGAAAGTTTAACCCTACTGGAGTTTGAATCCGGGTCCGTTCGCTCTGATTCACATTCGCCCTTAATTACTTGTTAGCCCTAATATCTGTTTGCCCTGGGTCCATTCGGCCTGACTTAAAATTTTATTTTGTTATCTTGATGTATAATGTTTATTTTGAATAGAGTATGGTAAACTTTGTAGAGATTTTGCTGAATATTTATGTTGTATTGCTACTACCAGATAATTTAAATTATTTTCGTTTGATTTGCACTGTAGAATACAGACAAAGTATTTAACATAATACAACTGAAGACCATTTTAACTGCATGTATTTATCTTCATTGATAACAATTTCTTGACTTTTTCTCATTCGGGGCGGATCCAGCCATTTTCAAAAAGGGGAGGATTTCCAACCCATGATAAAGTGGGGGGTGGTGGAGTTCCAACCATATGTCCCCATTCAAATGCATTGATCGTCCAAAGAAAGGTGAGGTTCCAACACCCGAATCCCCTCCCCCACCTAGATCCGCCACTGTCATTTATATCACCCTGATATTTATATCACCCTGATATATATAACATTTTATTTTTGTCAATTAGGAATGATTCAAATTCCTCAATAATTTAGTCAGTCAATTAAAATATATGAATAATTTTATTTAACCTATATACCATTAATATCAATATATTTCATTTTTGATGAAAGTAGGGCAAACGGATTCGATGGGCGAGCAGACCCAATACCCTGAGTCGGTTTCAAAAAACTTACGACTTAGATGGATCGTAAGTCATGAACAATTCAGTATACTTATGATCAATCTTAGTCGTAAGTATTTTTGTGAAATTGACTCCTCCTGTACGGAATTATATAGGCGTATTACGCCTGGAAATCTGGCGTAAACCAGGCGTACATGTAAGTGGTAGTTACGTGTCCAGATCCAGGCGTAATGGAGCAGGAAACGTAAATTTGTAGCATTTACAGGCGTAGAAAAAAGTGGTAAACCTGGCGTAAATTGAAATAAGCCAGGCGTAAATTTTCCTACGGGCGTAAAACTGTTGGAAGGGCGTAAATCATAATACCCATAATGCTTTGTTTAAAGGATCATGGGAATTTTTTTCAAAATTTGGCTCTCTGGTATTAGCTTGCAAGAGTTGGACATATGGCAGCTTGATATATTCAGGGGAAATTAGCTTTTTTGTGCTTTTTGAAAGAATTTGAAATTGGAATTATGGAATCAAATTGATGAATGAAAATAGTGAAAAGAAAGGAAAGTAGTATACATGGCCATGGTAAATAATATTTAAGTGAGTTAAACTAAGTTATTATTTATTTTTATTTTTACTATTAATTTCAAACTCTGAAACCCTCATCCTTGGATAATAACATTTAAATCTTTCACAAGTTAAATTTCAGTATTATCATTGATTTTTAGTTTAAATGACATCAATTTTCAAAACGACTTAGTCAAAATGCTAGTTTTATTTCAAGAAAAATTAATTGTCATAATTTTGTTTAAACTTAAACTTAATTGAGCCAGTGTCTGTCTAATATATATTTATTTATATAGCTTCTTCAATTGTTGATATTTCAAGTTTTATGTCAAACAGGGAGAACTTTAAGCAACAACAGTACAAGTTTGTATCAAATACACAAAGTACACAGCTAGGGTAAAACACTGATTTAAATTAAGTGTAGTATTATGTAAGGACATTTATTTATTGACCAGGCGTACTCATTTACATGTTACGCCTGGTTTTCTGTCAACCAGGCGTTCTCATTTAAATATTACGCCTCATTTTACGCCTGGTTTCCGTCTCAGTTGCGCTTGGTTTCGGCCTGGTTTATGCCTGGTTGACGCCTGGACATGCATTCCTTAAACACTGCAATGACACCAGGATAAAGTATGATTTCTACGCCTGGTTTCCGTGTCATTTACAGGCGTCACATTTCGTACAGGCTGGAGTCCCAACACTATTTATTCATCTTTGGATAATAAGTTGATTTTTATGAATATGTGCCATTTCAAATAAAACGTGTGTTAAAAAAAACTTTACACTAGAAAAGTGAGGATAGTTACTCATTTGGGAAACTATTTCAAATTGGTAGTTTTCATCACCCTCGTTGTATTGCGGAAAAACGATTTAAGCAAATCGAGAAAAGATCATGCCTGTGGTTGATAACAGTATGTGTGCATTAATTTTCTGTGCCTTCTTATTTAAAATTTTTCCAATTTTGAGTATTGACGTCTAGTGTTGTAACTTACAGTGTACGACTGTGCTGTTTACAAATTTTAATACTGTAATTGTGAATACTTTATCAAAAGGAAGCAAAGTCCTTATTGTTGTCTACGTCACAGTTCACATATCAATATATGTTTATTCATTTTAGTTATTAGTACATTATTTTTATCAAAAATACCATAAATAAATATTTTGTTACTTCATATTGATTTTAGAAAATTTATTCAAGGTACCAATCAAAAGAAGGAATTGCTAAGCTTAAAATAAACCCATTTTGTGGATTCTGTAAAATCATATACTTTTGAAGCCAGTCAGTTGCAATTTGCATCAAACTGCATGTATTACCTATTGCGCAAAAAAAAAAAAAAAAAAAAAAAAAAAAACTTTTAACCTAAAATAACTATTTTGAATAAACTGTTACAAATTTTATATCTATCTATAAAGACACAAATACCCATTACACATAAAGTTGGTTGTAACAGAAACACAAGAATATTACACAATCACAACCATTACACTTTTAATTTAGTTTCATAATTAAAAAATCATACAAATAGCTTGCATCTTATCATTTATTATTGTTCTTCACACGTTTTTCTTTTACTGTTAGTATTTACACAGGACTACATTGTAATGATATGTGAATTTGATAAAACAAAATATATAGACAAACATACATATCATAATGAGAAGGTAAGTATATGAATAATACAATATAACAAGAGCTATCCTCAAAGTTTAATCAAATAACAGGAATAATATGAGTATGAATATATACTGTAACCCTTATCCATATATTATATCTAATTCTTTACATTATTTTAAAGAAAATGAACTTAAGGATGTACTAAGGTCAGGTTCAGCAATTTGTGTCAGATGTTCAGACTCCCTGTTTTTTTCCTATGATACAGGGTAAAATATTTTTCCCCATAACACCCACTTTTCTTTTCATATAAGACTTTAATAGCTCATAAAGGTAATTTACCAAAATTCAAGCAGATCCTAGATTTCTTTTCTTTCAATTTGAGACCCAAATAATACCTATCCAAATATAAGGTAATGTGTATGCTAAAATGAATTCTAGTTGTAAACTGTTATAAATTTATAAAATAGTTGATGTAGTATCACTAAACTTCAGTACTAAATGATGATATGTCAATAGATTTGTGAAAAGTCCGGTTAAATAAGTGTAACAATTGAAAAGAATTTGGATGTTAAAGCCTTTCAATATGCCCAAGACAGTTTCATCCTTAACTAAATCACATATCTGGCACCTTATACTACTTATGATTTATTGAAGACTTCATGCTTGCACTTTTGTGTTTGTATAATACCATATTGTCTTAAATCTTGATTTTATTTATTAGAAATTGTACGAAAATATGTTAAGATTATTTTCATTAGTTAATAAACGCTACTGTTTATTTCAAATGTCTGTTGTCTTTCCTGTCATCCAGCATTGTGTGATCGTAATGTATAGTCTAGTTTTGGGCCATTCAGCACAGAACATTGTCATGATTATGATTTCAATATCTATCGGTATTTAATAGAACTTCAATTCTTTGACTGATGAAAATAATAACTGATCTGACTTTTGTCTTTGAATTTATTCTGGTCATGTTTGTGTTTTTCCTTCATTCTAAATGATGCATTTCAATCCTTCTGAAAAGAACCTATAAAATCCTAAGTTATGGATAATAAAAAATGTTGCATACATGTAGCAAGAACATATCATTTTCAATAAAAATAGCTATGCGGTATGGATTTTGCTGATTGTTGGACGTCGTCCAGTGTCAACAGTTGCTAACCTCCTACATCATTTGGTCTCTGATGGAGAGTTGTCAAATTAGCAATTATACCACATCTTCTTATTTCAATATTATATCACAATCAATTTATGTATTCTTCTCTATGACATTTGGGTATTTTTCCCAGTTATATAATGTTAAAACTTTAGGCAATTACAAAAACATTCCATGTTTCACAAGAATTTGCAGTATATACAAAACGCCAACAACAGAAACAGAAATACTTTAAGCTTCTGTAAGAGTTTAACTTGTTTTATTTCAATGAGAAAATACCTTGAACTCTTTGGACGTTATAACATTGACACAAAAATTTATATTGTTTTTTTCTTATTTTGTGTTGTTCCGTTGCTGTCTCATTTTATAGATGTTTATACATATATCCTAATACTTCTTTTTTAATATTAATTATTTATAGTAAAATGGGATATTTTTTATTTTGATAATTTCAAAACATTATTATTCTATCAAATAACTTACTTCCGAGTTCACAAAACACCAATGTGTCATATATTAATTTTAATACATGTATTAACATGATTAACAAGCAGTTGTCAGGATGTCATGCAAAAATCCCACTATTATTAAACATTGACAAAAACTCCATACTCAGCGAGTGTTATTAAAATTCCTAGTACAGGACACCATGCCCGGCGAACACTAGCATGTGTCAATGTTTAGTCAATCATGTAATCAGGCTCAAAATCTAGTTTGGCATTGAATTTAAAAGTTCACCACATAATGAACATGTGCACGAAATTCAACTTCATGGTAAGCTATGTACTTTAACCTAAAACTTTAACCTAAGAATGTACTATAATTTCACAAAATTATGACATTTCAATGTTCAGAGATCCATGAAATAAGGGTAAACACAGTTATGTGGTGTATAATGTATAAAAATACATCATATGAACATAAGTATATACATGTAAAACCACAAGTTACTTACTGAAGTTCATGGTGAACTGTAACCAAAAACTTTAAATGGATACAATTCAGAGAAAGGACTTGACAGATGGATGCACAAAACTATCAAAACAGGGCATAAAACTTACCGAACAAGATGAATTTCACTTATCCTTCAGAAGCAGGAAAATTAAGTGTTTCTTTTCTTTCTCTGCCCTCCATGATATAAACTTCTAATGCATTCATGCAAGATATGAAAATCTGCACAAGTAGTACCTCAGCGTATCCACATTTTGACTTTTGAACTGCATTGTTTTTTCATCTTGCTGGCAACCTAAACATAAAAAATTATAAACACATAATTCTAGATTGACCTTATCTATTTATTAAGGCATGAATCCTTAGTCTTTTGTTGGGGCAAGTTTTTGTTGTTGGTACAAACAATTTTTTCCAGCTTTAATCAAAGTAATGATGTACTGTTAACTCAGATGAACCCAAGATCTGATGGCTGGCGAAAACATGGCAAAAAAATGGATGTCATACTAACCTCCGAAACAAACCAAAATTAATACTTGATTAAGATCTTGTCAAATATATAGCATGGATACCTCTTATTTTTGAAGACCATATGTCTATTGCATGAGTGTATGCGTTTGTACATGCAAATTAATATTAAAGATTGATTCCGACGACTTTAAAATCAAAGAGGTAGTGCCATTATCCCCTGAATTCATTACACTATACAATGCCATAGGGCTACTCCAAATTGTATGTCAATCTTTAACATGTTTAATTAGCATGATTAATGTAACAGTTTCACAGCTCCATGTGTACACTTTGAGAATCTTACAATACTGTATATTCAGAAATTTTTGCGAGGTTTTTATTGCGACTGAGAGCTGTATTGCATTCTTATATCTGATATATATGTATGAAGATTTTCCTGAAATCACCATAATCAATCTCGCATTTTGTTCATTATTCAAAATTAGCAATAATAAATGCACAGAAAAATTTACAGTATCAAGGTTTTTTCAATTCTAATCAGTTGCCCAAATTATAAACGTCAGACCGTTAAATTTCTTGTTTGATTTATTTTACATTTGTCATTTCAAGGCCTTTTATAGCTTGCTAGATGGTATGGATTTTGCTCATTTTGAGAGTCATACCATTACCTATACCTAACTTGTGCATCATTTGGTCTCTGGTCGGGATAGGCCCACTGAAGATGGTCAAACTGGAAATTTGCCGGATTATGAGTATTTATCCAAAATGTAGAAGAAAGATATTAACCAAAACCAAAATTATGTTGAAATTAAAGATGTAAATTGTCTGTTACATGTTATTTCATTTTAATAAGTGAGGTACTGGTGACCTGACGAAATTTATAAATATGACCTTTTGACCTATAGGAGTTACCCTACTGGAGTTTGAATCCGGGTCCGTTCGCTCTGATTCACATTCGCCCTTAACTATTTTTAGCCCTAAATTCTGTTTGCCCTAGGTCCATTCGGCCTGATTTTAAATTTAATTTTGTTATCTTGATGTATAATGTTTATTTTTGAATAGAGTATGGTAAACTTTGTAGAAAATTTTGCTGAATATTTATGTTGTATTGCTACTACCAGATAATTTAAATTATTTTCCTTTGATTTGCACTGTAGAATACAGACAAAGTATTTAACATAAAACAACTGAAGACCATTTAACTGCATGTATTTACCTTTATTGATAACAATTTCTTGACTTTTTCTCATTCGGGGCGGATCCAGCCATTTTCCAAAAAGGGGGTCCCAACCCAGGATAAAGGGGAGAGAGGTTCCAACCATAAGTCCCCATTCAAATGCATTGATCGTCCCAAAAAGATGAAATTGAATCCTGGAGTCCTAAGACTACATGTATTTATTCATCTTTTGGATAATTAGTTGATTTTTATGAATATGCGCCATTTCCAATAAAATGTGTATTAAAAAAAAACTTTACACTAGAAAAGTGAGGGATAGTTACTCATTTGGGAAACTATTTCAAATTGGTGGGTTTTCATCACCCTCGTTGTATTGCGGAAATAACGATTTAGGCAAATCGAGAAAAAGATCATGTCTGTGTATGTGTGCATTAATTTTCTGTGCCTTCTTATTTAATATTTTTCCAATTTTGAGTATTGACGCTCTCACCCCATATGGAATTTACTGACCGCATATATATCGTATTAGGTCACTAGCACACTATGTAACTAATAATGACATTCTCCAGTTTATTGTTTAATAGTTTAAACTGGTTAAATGTGGAAAAACGCATTCAAAAAGAAGATAAGATAAGAATTTTATTAATCTAATCAAGAACCCATAAAGGGCATCATTTTACAACAATATTATGCACAATATGATTGGAAACAAAACTAAACAGAAACCTAATACCATACTATAACGTTATGGACAGGATCAGAGCCTAACATCACATGTGTCTTACATAACTATTATATTAAATCTTATAATAATAAAAATATTTTATGTATTTTGTTTACATCTGGATTTTATTTCTAAACCTATAATAGTGTAACTTCCTAGGCACATAAGAGTTGGTAAATGCTCATTTGTGAACAGCCAAACATATTTTTATCCTTAGGTAGTTCTTTAAAATTAGGACAAAAGTGGTTACTTTATCAAATAATAATTTCTTCTGTTCATTATATAAAGGACAATTTACTGTAAAATGGGTCTCATCTTCAATAGAATTTGATCCATGGGATAAGCAGTGATGACATAGACGCTGAGTTCTCTCTATGTATTTTTTACTATATCTATCTTTCTCAATTCTAAGATCATGAGCACTTATTCTTATTTTTGGTAAAGTCACTTGAAACAATAGTGTGAGTAAGAACTGATATGTAACTCATGTTTGTACTATGAATGTAAGTCCAGAAAATACATGTAAAACAAGTAAATGAATAACTATTACTTATCATGCTTATTGGAAAATTAATCAGTATAACAGGTATCTCATCTTATTTGTTATTTATTTTTCGTAATATATATGTATCATCTAATTTAAATTTACCATATACATATAAGGATTAAGCATTAAGGAAATGAAATAATACTGTTCCCTTAATTATATCACCACAAAATAAAAGACTTTTATTTTAATACATTTCGTTAAAAAATTATTGAGAAAGCGCCATGGTACCACAGGGTGAACACTGAGCTCAAGGCATTTTGCTTTCAAGTCTTTAGTCTTTGTGAATTGAACTAATAATGAATGAAATGTGTTGTGTTGGTCAACAAATGAAAATTCAGTCCAATTTTCAAACATACATTGTACATTTCATCTTATAATTTATAAAACAAGATTACTTAATACACACAGTAAATTAAATGCATCAATTTGGCCTGATACCTGTTCAATAAAATTGAGAATGGAAATGGGAATATGTCAGAGTATATTTTTCTCATTTTACATATAGCTCTTCTTATATTAAAATCTTTAATTGATAAATAAGCCTCCTTTACGAAGTCAGTCTTGAGGTTGAAATAATTTTCTAATTTACTATTACCTTATGATAAGGTATCAGATCTTTTGACCACCCAAAATGTTTTAAAACAAAGTTTACATTTTACAAATTTAATTAATTCATTGAACTTTGTATTCAAATTTTGTATATCAAGTGATTTTTTACATTTAGGTAACAATGCAGATTTAGTGGCTATCCTTATTATTTTATGTACCATCTTAACTCTTTTAAAGACTGTGAAGATCTGTGAATAACTGTATTGATAAGAACTCATTATTTCTGCTTTTGCTACATGTACATAATTCAATATTTAAATCAAAATAGATATTAGACTGTTAGCTAACCAGCTAATCAGAAGTATAGAACATCTCTAAAGCATTTATTTTATTTCTCTAAAACTCTAACATTGTTATCTAAGCCCAGCTGGTGGATATTCATTATATCTAATGTTAAATTGAAATGTTCATGAATGCATAATTTCTGTAGTAAGGGTACAGGTTACTATTAATAATCAAATGATATCAAACATTCTAGAAAAGCATTCGAATCAGAGTCACCTGTACAAATAAATTCAAATAAAACTCCAATAAAATATTGACCAGGTGTCCCAATTGTTAAATATTTTATTTCACCTGTATTAAAATCAGGTATATTTACCCAATTTTACAAGAAAACTTACTTACAAAGCTAAAAACATCTATGTATACAAAAGTTATTTTAAACTTTGGGAAACTTATTATATAGGTAAATTGTGTTACACTCTATATATAGAACAAAGTAAACAAACTTACCATTTGCCGGTCTTTTCCAAGAGTGCACAAAACTGAAATTACCAGAAATAAACATGTTGTTCCAAAACCATTGCATCTGTTTCGTTAAATGACAGAAAAACTCAATATGACACTTTCATACATGAAAGTTTTCCAATAAAACATATGTGGGAATGATCGAATTCACACGAGTTAAAGTACTCATCAATGTTCGATACATTTCCAATCAAACGCAAGGTACGCTGCCTTGTTTGATCTCTTTATCCAATAGAAATTAACGTTATATCAAGAGTATCACAATTAAACCAATAAGAAATGACTTTTCAATATTGATCTCGTGAACTTTTGGTATTGTGGAAAACATGACACTCCGTAATCAGCATCAGCAGTCCAACAGCAGATTTATTATATGTCAAAGTTTAACACAAACATGAAAAGATAAGATTCAGTTATTACTTGAATGAATTAAAATCGATTAAAAGACACAAATAGTTCATACGAGAGACCTAATAATTAACTTTTTCTAAATTGCCATACTTCATTAGTAAACGAGACTACAATACAATTGCAGTATAGAGTTTAAATGGTTATTTGAGTCGAAGGATTGTTGTCATATCGACGTCAAACCATGATATTGAAAAGAGGTACGACCAATTTCCTCTGAATTTTTTCACAAAAGGGAGTCGATTCGGACATGATATTTTTAAGTTTTACAATTTTGCTAAAATGAGAGACCAATATACATTGCCGCGGATGTCTCTGCTAAAATTCACATAGTGACAGAATCACAATCTGATTGAAATACAGATCATGTATTGAAAACCGTTTTATATTTATTCAATTTTCAAGATATCTATAGAAGTTGATAAGATATCTTATAAACTAAATAAGATGTCTTATAAACTAAATTGAAGATGTCTTATAAACTAAATACGATAATAAAGTTAACAAGTTGCTTTTTTTTTAAAAAGACAATACGTGAACCTTAGAACTTTTTATTCTAATAATTAATTCAACAGAATAAGAAATTATATATCAGTGTTTGCATGGTCATGTGTGTGGAAGATAATATTTTCTTTTATTGTAAATCATTACCATTTTGGCATGTTGAGAGAAGTGTTAAATATAACGCAATGAGGAAAAAATAAAATCCCAGACTTATAATTTCTTAAAGAATAATAATGATTCAAAAACATGGGTGACACATGTACTACCTTCTTCCAAAAATCATAAAATTAATCTAGAAATAAGTAATGAGGCATTGCGAACTGGTCAGCTAGCAGGACACATTAATGTTCGTTACCTACCAATCATCAATAAATGCAACTCTCCGCGAGAGATACTTACTTGATCTAATTATAAAACCATTATTGAAGAGGCATAACTTTTACATTCAAGATAAAAGATTCCATTAATAAAATAGAGTCATACGAGGTCAAAAAGAATGCATTTTTATTGCCTATGATGTACGTCAAGGTACACAAATATGATCATTGATAATTTAGAAGAAACTGTTATCAATGCATTAGAATTAATTGACACACAGGAGAATATACTTTAAAGACTCTCAACAAAATAGATTTAACTGCATTTGTTAAATTAATTCTTAGAAACAATGAATTTGAGTTTAATGGACTGTTATACAAACACATTATAGGAGCGCCCATGGGTGGTATATTTTCACCAACATGCACAGATCTGCATCTGTCTGTCCTATTCATTAAAATCTTAGATAAGTTCCAATGGAGAAAAACATCAAAGTACACTGTCAATAGGGATGACGGTTTTATGGTCTTCACAGGCAAATTAGAGCAAGTTGAAGATTTCTTTAACCTAGCAAACGAAATTGACCATCTACATTAGTTCTAATATGAGGTGTCGACATCTTGTATGACCTATTTAGAGGGTGGTAAAGGGTTATTTTGTGCAACGTTTTCGACCTTTTATTTTACTTGATTTCGTGTTTGTACGTTTTATTTCTCGTTTCTCGTGTTTGGTTCGACGTGCGTGCTTCGTGTTTTCCTTAATTATTTTCCGTGTTTCGTGTCGGTACTCTTATTTTCTCGTGCTTGTCCGCATTTGATTAAAAAGTAAACCGGGACAATTCAAAGTCAGCCCAGATATTGTTTTAAATTATAAACTAATCAACTGGTCCCAAGATATTTATTAATAGCCTATTGTATTACTATGATAAATCGTATGCAACTAGAGGACGCTAAAAGTTTCCACATACAGGGTCGCCATGTCAATTTATAATGACTGCATGATCTCCAAGAACGGCTGAGTAATAACTTTTGGTACTTTTTCCTAAATATTTACGATTTTATTCCTTGGCTTCGTTTTTCCAGAGTGTTTTTTTTTTCGTGCAACGTTTTTGCGATTTGTTATTTCACGTGTTTCCGTCTTCAGACCCCCTTTTTACCACCCTCTTTTAGATACCGAAATGTATAAATGTGATCGATTCCATAATAATGGAATTCTTGATGTTAAGTCACGTATATTAATTACAAACACAGAAACGTATCAATATTTACCAATCACTAGTGCACATCCAAAACACACATAAATTTAAGATTATTAATTTACAGTGTGTGAATAATATAAGAAATAATAGTGACATCAATGAATTAAATAAACATTCAATTAGCTTACAAGATAACTTAATTGATATATGCTGTAAAAAGAAAACAGTAAAGTTGTAAAAATGTATATTAACGAATAGTCTTTTATTATTTTACTTGTTTTATTTTCATTTGAAACAGATTTTTTTATCTGATTTAACAAAATGACAAGTATGCATAATGATTTTATTGTTACAAATCAAATCCCAAAGCCCACTATAACTCATTATGTAGAAGCCACAACACTATTTTAAAATATCTCTCTGTGAATATCTAGACACAGATGTTTGATACCATATGCATAGGTCGTTATAATTAAAGCTTGACCATTTATCTTTCACTTGTTTATCAAAGGTACAACTGTCAACTTTGCTCAAGTCAGTAAACCCTTGCAATGCATAAAATGTAGCTTTACAATAAATATACATGTTTGAAAAGGATCTATAGATTGTTTATAATCATATATCAGATAAGTGAATTAGCGATCTGTGAAAATTCTGTATTGTCATGTTTTAAATATCTTAGATACCCCGTATGGAGGTGCTCTTAATTGCAGCGGAAGCTAATACAGATAAGATGAATAGGTGTTCCGAATGAACAATAATTTAGCTTCCGAATATTTCTCCATAGGCTATACTTCTAACTAATTTATATGCGTGAACCCTCAGGGTTCACACAACTGAGGGTTCACGCAATAAGCTATAAGTCTTTTCGAATTGACAAAAAATGCATATTCAACAATTCCTGCGCCTTCCATTTGGAGATGCAGTTAATGTTACGCACATCCACTTTCATCCAGTGAACCCTGAGGGTTCACGCATATTAATTAGTTAGAAATATAGTCTATGGAGGAATATTCGGAAGCTAAATTATTCTTCATTTGGAACACTTATTCATCTTATCTGTATTAGCCTCCTGCAATTAAGAGCACCTCCATACGGGGTATCTGAGATATTTAAAACGTCGCAATAAAGAAATTGTCACAAATCGCTTATTCCCTTATCTGATATATGATAATAAACTAAATGTATCTATAGATCTCTTTCAAACATGTATGTTAAAGCTATATGTATGCATCGTAAGTGTTTACTTGAGCAAAGTTGACAGTTGCAACGTTTGATCAACAAGTGAAAGTTAAATGGTCAAGATTTAACGACCTATGGTATCGAACATCAGTGCCAGATATTAATGGTGTTGTGGTTTCTACATAATGAGTTATAGTAGGCTTTGGAATTTGTTGATTTGTAACAATAAATTGTATGCACATGTCATTTTGATTTTGACAAATCAGATAAACAAACATGTCCGTTTCAAAAACTGAAAATAAAACAAATAAAATAAAGACTGTTTGTTAATATTCCCAGGAAATAATCATATTCTTAATAATAAAAATATATTATATTCTTTTTAAATAAGGAATAGATTTAACAATTGCATGTTAATCTTTCATGAGGTCTTCAAAAATATGTTATGCAAAAGATACAAATACACAAAACAATTAACTCTAGATTTTTACACTGAATAAGCATACAATGGATTCTGTAAACATTGGAAAGTTAGAAAAGATTGTATTTGATCTTACGTTCGGGTATTTGTTTAAGCAAGTATATATCAATATAAGAATTAAGATTGAAAATAATAATATACTGAGACCAACATTCTTTTAATAAATATATCTGAATTTATGAAATTGTGTTTTAAAATTAAAATTATTATGAAATGCGGTTCCTTCAACCAACATACGTAATAAATCTCAAGACTTTAAACCATTTTTGCTAACTAAATAAATGTTTGTTGCCTATAATTCAGAATTTTATCAGTGTTTCGGGATTTTTGCTTAAAATTGTTTAAGCATGGGTCCTTTTCAAAAGTCTCCCAACTACTACCTCGCAAAGTGTTCTTGTTGGCATGCGTTTATATGCTTTTCTGACCTCGTGTGACTCAATTTTATTAATGAAATCTTTTGTATCTCGAATGTAAAAGTTAAGCCTCTTCAATAATGGTTTTATAATTAGATCAAGAAATCTCTCAATGGGAGAGTTACACTTATTGATAATTGGTCGGTAAGGAACATTTATTGTCTCCTACTATCTGACCAGTTCGCAATGCCTCATTAATTATATCTAGATTTATTTTATGAATTTTTGAAAGAAGGTACATGTGTCCATGTTTTGAATCATTATCATTCTTTAAGAAAGTACGTCTGGGAATCCATTTCTTTTATGCCCCTACGTAGCGGTGGGGGCATTACGTTTACCCTAAACTGAGTTGGTTTCCGTTCTCTAACTTAAGTTTGCCTCAAACAAATGTTATGAAACTTATACACAATGCTTATTACCACAAAATACAGACCAAGTTTGAAATTGGTGGCGTCACTTTAACCGTTCTAGAGTTATGCCTTTTCAAATGAAAATTGCTGAATTTTTCATTTCCGTTCTCTAACTTTAGTTTTCCTCAACCAAATGGTATGAGACTTATACACAATGCTTATTACCACAAAACACAGATCAAGTTAGAATTTTGGTTGTGTAACGTTTACTGTTCTAGAGTTATGCCCATTTACAAACATAAAAGTTAGAGAACGGAAATGAAAAATTCAGCAGTTTTCATTTGAAAAGGGCATAACTCTAGAACAGTTAAAGTGACGCCACCAATTTCAAACTTGGTCTGTATTTGTGGTAAACAGATTTAGATATTTCAGTTTTACACGGAAACTCTACACTTAAATTTACGACAAAAGGAACGATTTTCGTTCCTATTGTTAATTTTCCTTTTTGAACGGTTATGTTCCTTTAGCACCATCTTAAGGTGTTTATATATTACAACTCGTTCGCTATGCCCGTGTCTGTTGTGACGTTTTGGATTTTAATGAACGTTATCTATGTGTGATTTCATTACTACAAATTACTTAAAATCTTTACTAAATTCTTCCATAGATATAAAGATTTGGTTTACACCAAGAATATACTTTAGATATATTCATGTGATTTTTCCAAATAATCATTTATGTAGATTAATTCAAATACATAATCACTTTTTTCTTGCAAGCAGAAGAGTTAATCTTAAATGAACCCCAAATTTCACTACAATATAATAAAATTGGTTTTATTGTGTGATCATATAAATGAATTGCAGTATTAATACTTGGATTACATGCTGACATGGATTTTGTAATTTAAATTTTGCCTTTAAGGATTTTTGAATAGCTCTTCTTTCCCTGTTGAAAAGACCACTAGAAGTAAAAACTATCCTAAATATTTATATCTGTTAACACATTCTATAGCCTCTTTATCTAAATAAAGTGATTCCTTCAAAAATTTTCCAGGCTTGTTAAAAAATAAAACTTTTGTTTTGGACAAGTTTACATCTAGACACCAATCAATACAATAAGTATGCAGTATATCAAGTCGGTTTTGAAGACCCTTTTTAGTGTTTGATAATACAATAATGTCATCGGAGTATATAAGACAATCAATTCTACGCCCATTGATATCAACATCATCTGGACTTGGCTCTGATCTTGGAGGCAGATCGTTAATGAAAAGCTTAAATAAGTTAGGACTTAGAACATCCCTTGTCTTACCCCAACTAGCGAGCTGAAAGATGGCGTTAACACATTGCCCACTTTCACAGACATTTCATTTTGATGTACATATCTTTTAAAATAGTATAAAATTTTCCAGATATGTTATTTTCCAATAATTTTTATTTAATACCACAGTGTATGACCCTATCGAAAGCTTTTTACATATCAAAAGGCAATACTTGTATTTAAATCATTAAATGATATGGTTCCTAACTATTTACAAGAAAACTTTCATTTTACTGGTAATCAAAATTACAATTTACGTTCAGCTGATGTAAAACTATTAAATCTTCAAAAGCCAAAACAAACTTTTGAAGAAAACATTTACATATTCTGGTTCTCAAATATGGAACAGTTTACCGAATGAAATAAAATGAGTAATACACTTGTATCTTTTAAAACAAAATGTTACAAATGTTTCATCAATTGTGCAAATTAATATGCTTTTTCATTATTATCTAGATACAATTGTATATTGTGAATAATATGTCATTATAATATTGTATGAACTTATAAATATGTTATTATTATTTTGAGGACTCTCAGGAAGATTAGTTTTAACTAATGGGATTATCCTCTTGAAATAAAGATTATTTACTTATTTATTACATGTGTCCAATCATTTACCCTACACCTTTATTTTCTCACACGAATTTTCCGATGACTAAAAGAAATATAAAAAAATATGTTACCTTCACTTCAATGACACAATAAATATAAAAACATAGTGTGTAAAAGAAAGAAAGTTTAACCCTACTGGAGTTTGAATCCGGGTCCGTTCGCTCTGATTCACATTCGCCCTTAATTACTTGTTAGCCCTAATATCTGTTTGCCCTGGGTCCATTCGGCCTGACTTAAAATTTTATTTTGTTATCTTGATGTATAATGTTTATTTTTGAATAGAGTATGGTAAACTTTGTAGAGATTTTTGCTGAATATTTATGTTGTATTGCTACTACCAGATAATTTAAATTATTTTCGTTTGATTTGCACTGTAGAATACAGACAAAGTATTTAACATAATACAACTGAAGACCATTTTAACTGCATGTATTTATCTTCATTGATAACAATTTCTTGACTTTTTCTCATTCGGGGCGGATCCAGCCATTTTCAAAAAGGGGAGGATTTCCAACCCATGATAAAGTGGGGGTGGTGGAGTTCAACCATATGTCCCCATTCAAATGCATTGATCGTCCAAAGAAAGGTGAGGTTCCAACACCCGAATCCCCTCCCCCACCTAGATCCGCCACTGTCATTTATATCACCCTGATATTTATATCACCCTGATATATATAACATTTTATTTTTGTCAATTAGGAATGATTCAAATTCCTCAATAATTCTAGTCAGTCAATTAAAATATATGAATAATTTTATTTAACCTATATACCATTAATATCAATATATTTCATTTTTGATGAAAGTAGGGCAAACGGATTCGATGGGCGAGCAGACCCAATACCCTGAGTCGGTTTCAAAAAAACTTACGACTTAGATGGATCGTAAGTCATGAACAATTCAGTATACTTATGATCAATCTTAGTCGTAAGTATTTTGTGAAATTGACTCCTCCTGTACGGAATTATAAGGCGTATTACGCCTGGAAATCTGGCGTAAACCAGGCGTACATGTAAGTGGTA
The DNA here is from genome assembly GCA_017311375.1 of Mytilus coruscus. Lineage (NCBI taxonomy): Eukaryota > Metazoa > Mollusca > Bivalvia > Mytilida > Mytilidae > Mytilus > Mytilus coruscus. The sequence continues at coordinate 33,015 of JAASAO010000858.1, read as the reverse complement.
GTTACGTGTCCAGATCTAGGCGTAATGGAGCAGGAAACGTAAATTTGTAGCATTTCCAGGTGTAGAAAAAAGTGGTTAAAATGAAATAAGCAAGACGTAAATTTTCCTACGGGCGTAAAACTGTTGGAAGGGCGTAAATCATAATACCCTTAATGCTTTGTTTAAAGGATCATGGGGATTTTTCAAAATTTGGCTCTCTGGTATTAGCTTGCAAGAGTTGGACATATGGCAGCTTGATATATTCAGGGAAATTAGCTTTTTGTGCTTTTGAAAGAATTTGAAATTGGAATTATGGAATCAAATTGATGAATGAAAATAGTGAAAAGAAAGGAAAGTAGTATACATGGCCATGGTAAATAATATTTAAGTGAGTTAAACTAAGTTATTATTTATTTTTATTTTTACTATTAATTTCAAACTCTGAAACCCTCATCCTTGGATAATAACATTTAAATCTTTCACAAGTTAAATTTCAGTATTATCATTGATTTTTTAGTTTAAATGACATCAATTTTCAAAACGACTTAGTCAAAATGCTAGTTTTATTTCAAGAAAAATTAATTGTCATAATTCTTGTTTAAACTTAAACTTAATTGAGCCAGTGTCTGTCTAATATATATTTATTTATATAGCTTCTTCAATTGTTGATATTTCAAGTTTTATGTCAAACAGGGAGAACTTTAAGCAACAACAGTACAAGTTTGTATCAAATACACAAAGTACACAGCTAGGGTAAAACACTGATTTAAATTAAGTGTAGTATTATGTAAGGACATTTATTTATTGACCAGGCGTACTCATTTACATGTTACGCCTGGTTTTCTGTCAACCAGGCGTTCTCATTTAAATATTACGCCTCATTTTACGCCTGGTTTCCGTCTCAGTTGCGCTTGGTTTCGGCCTGGTTTATGCCTGGTTGACGCCTGGACATGCATTCCTTAAACACTGCAATGACACCAGGATAAAGTATGATTTCTACGCCTGGTTTCCGTGTCATTTACAGGCGTCACATTTCGTACAGGCTGGAGTCCCAACACTATTTATTCATCTTTTGGATAATAAGTTGATTTTTATGAATATGTGCCATTTCAAATAAAACGTGTGTTAAAAAAAACTTTACACTAGAAAAGTGAGGGATAGTTACTCATTTGGGAAACTATTTCAAATTGGTGGGTTTTCATCACCCTCGTTGTATTGCGGAAAAACGATTTAAGCAAATCGAGAAAAGATCATGCCTGTGGTTGATAACAGTATGTGTGCATTAATTTTCTGTGCCTTCTTATTTAAAATTTTTCCAATTTTGAGTATTGACGTCTAGTGTTGTAACTTACAGTGTACGACTGTGCTGTTTACAAGTGCAACCGAGGAATGCAGGGGAAGGAATTTACTTTTTAGACCAAAATGAGCCGTGTCGAGGAGGTTCCAGACAGCCCTCGAGAACATTAAATACACTTTAAAATTACTAGTACATTAATATTTTACTGCAGTCAGTATCCCGATTAAAAACATATGGATGCAAAAGGCTTAGTGGTTTTCGGCTGACTACTAATACATGCACTTTGTCTCAGACTAAGTTCATATTCTGGGCGGCAGCGTTAAATACTAGTTGAAGTGAGGATCTGGAAAGGGGGGTTCTTCTTTCTATATTCTTTAAATTTTTAGGCTATATTTCTACATACTTATACTTTTTGCTTATTATTTTCTATTCTATATATTTCAGCCTTTCATTATTCTCTATTCTTTATTTTTTGGGGAGTCCATTTTCTCTATTCTTTATATTTTACATTATTCTCTATTCCGTAAACCCCGATCCACACCCTCTTATGTGGACTTAACCTTTCGGCAGTTTATTTTATCGTATTTTTGTCTCTGTGACTGTAAACACATTATTTATCACACAAAAAAAAAAAAAACAACCTACTTATTTTTTATGAAGTCCTCACCAGTGGCAGATCCAGAAATGTTCATAAGGGGCACTGACTAACAAAGAGGGGTCCGATCCAGTAATTCCTATTTAATAAACAAATTTTTTCCCACAAAAGGGCTCCCTGCCCTTCCCTAAATCCGCCTCTACCCCTCCTCACCTCGTATCCGATTGAATTCAGATTCAAGATCTCTGAATAAGGTTAGTAAGTAAGTCAAATTTGCTTATATCAAGCTTTTGAATTTTGACGGATAGTTGTTTCATTACCAATCATACCACATCTCCTTATTTTTATAAGAAAGCTTTATTTAGATTTGGTGTATTGATGAATGTGTAAAGGTGCAGCATTCGTGTAAATAAATTTTATAAAACAGCACAAGAGATGCAGATTATATCAAACTTATAAGTCGACCAAATGACGTACAACAGTCTATGAAACACAACTATAGCATACAAAACGCTAACACTTAAAACACATATGAAGCACCCAGACAGTCTAATAAAAAATAAAAATAAATAATTTGTAAAGATTTGCAACTAGGCCTATAGCTATATTTTCTAATCATCTAACAGTAAACATAGGTTTCGGGTATTATGTGATAAGTCTTTTTTCATGCAAACCCAGTTTCGTGAATACCAAACGTCGACCGATACTCCTACCTAACTATTAAAAGTCAGGGTTGATATGCATAAAACTACTTAAGTTAATAATTGTTCCGAACGGACGGATTTTTCTACGTATGTCCTACGATAAATTAGTATTACTATTGGATTTCTTAACTTTTAATATGAAAAGTATTGCAGTATTCGAGTTACCGACAATCTGAACAAATTTAAATCTATCTTGACTCGCTAATATTTTTCATTTGACTTAACATTAAACTTTATTGAGGTAGGTAAAGGGTTATTTTCGTATAACGTGTTTGCCATTTTCATTTCACATGTTTTTGTGCTTGAAGCTCATTATTCACCGTGTTTCGGGCAAGATGGTGAAAAATAACGTGAAAGCTGTTTTAAAATATTGTTTACCGTTCATTGTGAAGTGGCCATTTTATTTCCCTTTCGTCCGTGCACACGTTTGCATTCAACGAGTTTTCAGATTTTTTTACTATCAATGCTGAACGTTCGTGGTTCAATATTGATAGTAAAAAAAATATCTGAAAAAACGTTGAATTAATTCAAACAATATGAACCTACGCAGTTTTATATTATAAGACTGACACATAACGGTGTGCTAACTGTGCTGGGACTTGATATACATGTAATATTAAGTTCCAAAACTGTCAGGTTCACAGTCATATATTTGCCTGGCTTGTAACAGGGACTTTCTATACTAACTGTTAGTATAGACTGTCCCTGGCTTGTAAGTATGGTACTCTGCCCAGCAACTGGTGTCGTGATTAGCAAATCAAATATCTTGTAGCAGTAAAATACACAAATGTATACCTTAATTCAGGAGCACAGGTCTGCCTTAAAGCCCTTGTGATATATAGAGCTATAAATTCAGTGGCAGATCCAGAGGGGTCGTAGAGGGGTCGTAGAGGGCGTACACCCCCCTTTACTTGCACTTGTTTTTTTAATTAACACTGTAAAATGATTAATCAGGCTAGATTTCGTTAACTTTGCCATTTCCCGTATATTTAATTTTTATGCGACAATTCGTTACTTATAAAAATATTATTAGCTCGCATTTTCGTGTAATATATTATTGATTATGTCAAAGTCACGTGATTCGCTACCGTGGAGATGACCAGTACGTCGAAAAACGTCACTCAGACATTTTGAAATTCAAATTACAGTAACCGTTGCTAAGGCTGAGGATGACAAGCATGGTGCCTTCAAAGCGAGAAAGGATGGAGCAAGGACGTATTGACTCCTATTTCACAATTCCACCCAACAGAAGGTAATACTCTATTACACTCACATGATAAAAAAAGTTCCACAGCTATAATATTTACCTACGAAAACATGTTTAACCCCACACGCCCCAGCCCATTAATAACATTGCTGAATAATGATCCCCAGTCAGTAATCTCTAGATAGATTAAAAGTCTAAGGTACGGACCATTTGATTTTCGGGGAGGGGGTCTGAGATATTTTAGAGAAAAATTCTGGCCCTGATTTTTGCCTTAAAAAACATTCTGGCCGTACCTGGGTTGAAAACTATTATCTTGCCCACTTTTTGCTATTAGAAAAAAAAAAAATGTCCAACAAAATTATTTAGCATTAAATGTATGAAAACGGGCGTAATTTTTATTTTGTTCGCATGTAAATCCCAGGCCACCCTCAGAAAATCAATTGGTCCGTGCCTAAACTCTTGTTGGTATTTGAATTACTATTCTTGTGTTTCTTAATGTTTTTAAAAGAGTTTAGACTAAAGAGAGGGATGTGACCGGAATGTCTGTTTTGCCGAACTGGTATACTGAGTATTTTTTCAAGGACCGACTGCAACCTGCCTGCTGGGTGTGGCCTTAAGGTCTCCATTTCTTGACCGTCATTCACAACTTCATTGTCATTTCAGACTCAATCGTAGCCTTTGGTTGATTTTGAACCACTCACTTCCCTGTTGGGACCATTCAATTTGATATTTGAAGGCAGTGAAAGGGGATGGGGTGGCGTGGAGTGTCGAAAAATTTTGTGGATTGGCTTTTCATTTTCAACTTGCTACCAAAGACCAGGGATTTGTATATAGGAAGACAAATCCTTGCAGAGACGTACTCAGTGGCTACGCATGCTTTTTTTTCCGAAAATTATTTTCACTATTGTGCATCTGTCCATCCTATCTTATGCAAGGTTATTTATGTCTAACTCTTACCAGGCCAGGTGATTCATTAAAAATCACACCCCCTTTTATCCCACCAGAAAATCAAAGGTTGTCCCCTTACACCTACATGACTAAAACATATTCATATATACAAATGTGGTATCATTGCCAATGTAACAGCTCTTCAACAGAGACTAAATTAAGACGTAGAAGTTAACAACTATAGATCACCGTACAGACTTCAACAATGGACTAAAACCCATACTGCATAGTAAGCTATACAAGGCCAAAATAGATAGACAATATCTGACAAGGGCAGAAATGTTCAGAATGTGGAAATCTATTTAATGTCCATTTGCACCAAAACTGGCAGCTGACTCATAGTTGTTGCCTTAAATAAAGATTTTACAATTTTGTTTTCTTCATATTTCTTGAAATTGCCTTTTATCTTGAAAACTATAATATTTAAAGAGAAACTTAAACCTTATTAAAAGTTATTGCTTTTCAATGATGATTTTTATCCAGTTTTGCAAAACTTAGAAACTTTAAATCTTGGGTCTACTTCTTATGTACCGCATTGGTGGTCTCGTGGTAGCGTGTTTGCCTCGGTGCAGAAGGTCGTTGATTCGAACCCGGCCGGGTAAAACCAAAGACTTTAAAATTGGTATTTGCTGCTTCTCCGCTAAGCACGCGGTATTAATGAGTAAGAGCAAAGACTGTCTACTCGGAGTCAGAATAATGTGTCCAGGTAAGGTGACATGTCTCCTGAGGACTGTTACCTTGTGAACTAGTGTAAGAGATAAATTAGTCCTGGTAAAAGTGTCCGGGCGGACAAATATAACTGGTATAAAAGTCCATGGTTACAGAATTTGCTAGTATATTTAGTCTGATGTCAGTAATTTATGTCCCCAGACTAATTTTCCTAGGAATGTATGTCCATGTCATAAATATTCCTAGGTAAAATGTCCATGTCCTTTATTATAATAGGACAATGTATAATAAAAGAAATCATTTACATATTATAAACAATGGAATTTTTAATTTCTTTTGTTTTAATGTCGTTTTACAGTTGTGCATCTAAAATCTGTTAATAAAATTTATGTGTCCAGACTAATTTTCCTAGGAATTCATGTCCAGGGCATTAATATTCCTAGGCAAAACGTCCATGTCCTTTTTATGGGAAATTTTGTAATGAAAGAAATAATTAACCTGTTAACAATGGAAATTTTAATTCGTATATATTTTTAAATTGTTTATCAGTTGTGCCTTAATATTTCACTATTTTATTGTCTCGCCTTGACAGAGTCAAATAGCGAGACATAGGTATGCTGTTTCGGGCGGCGGCGTCAACAATGTATTAGTTTGTGATTAGGTCTAGATTATGGTGAACCACAAGTGGTAGGTCAATGATATTTGGTATGTAGTTGTATTAGCATTTGCACATCTCATTTCCATGGAGAATATTTGGCCCTGCCCCTCAGTCATGGTTTATTGACTTTGAAACTTTTGCTTAGTTTGCATGTATTATTTTGTGATTAGGTCAGTGAAAAGGAAACCATGAGTGGTAGGTCAATGTTAATTGGTATTCATTTTGTATAAGCATTAGCACATCTCATTTCCATGGAGAATATTTGGCCCCGCCCCTTAGTCATGATCTATTGACTTTGAAACCTTTTCTTAGTTTACATGTATTAGTTTGTGATTAGGTCAGTTCAAGGGAACCATTAGTGGTAGGCCAATGTTAATTGGTATTCATTTGTATAAGCATTAACACATCTCATTTCCATGGGGAATATTTGGCCCCGCCCTCAGTCATAGTCTATTGACTTTGAAACTTTTGCTTAGTTCACATGTATTAGTATGTGATTAGATCAGTTTAAGATTAACTGCTAATGTCAAGTCAATAATATTTGGTAAGCAGATTTATTGGCATTTGCAAGTATCGTTTCCATGGAGATTATATATAGTCCCACCCCTCATCATGGTTCATTGACTTTGAAACTTTTACATAGTTTATAAGTTAATGTTTGTGTTTAGGTATGTTTAAAGGAACAACTTATAATAAGTCAATAGTATTTGGTATTCAGTTTTATTAGCATTGGCACATCTCAATTCCATGGATATTGTTTAGCCATGTACCTTCAGTCATGGTTCATCGACTTTGAATATTTGCAGAACTTACATGTTAACGTATTGCTATTTTAATTTCAACATTTGCATTATCAAAATTACAAAAGGCGAGACATATTTCTGTGATAACTGTTTATTAAAATATGGTTGTTTTTTTTAATAAATTAACAGCCTTTTTTTGTAGGAAAATTGATATCACAGACTTTCATGATGTACATAATTACAAATGTTCCTTTCTTCATTTTTATATTGATTATATTTAAAGAATGTGATTAGACGTTAAGCAGCCATTCATCGTCATCATCATCTACTCCTTATAAGAGCTATTGCCCTTCAATTATGATTTTGTATCACCTGCGACGAAAGTTGCAGAATGTGAGACATAGGGATTACAATCCATGGCAATGGCTTAAACTATTTTATAAAGCTTTATGTGTTAGAAGGTAGAAGACCTGTGATCTGTTTCACAAAAGTCTTATGAATAAAGTTGATCATAGGTATACTGAATTGTTCATGACTCACAATCAACTTAAGTCGTCAGAGATTTTTGTAAAATGATCTCTGGATGCTTTATACCTTCTATGCAGATACCTTATGTTGCGAAGTTTCCATCTGTCATATGTTCATTGTCCTTGACCTCATTATCATGGTTCAGTGACTGCTTGAAAAGTTTTAGTTTTATTGTCAATTGAAATACTCATTTATTATTGAAATAAGATAACTTTATTTGGTATATGCGACGTCTACATATCCGTCAGGTAGCGTTCACTTGACCTCCACCTCATTTCATGGAACAGTGATCAAGGTTAAAGTTTTGTGATCAAGTCCATATCCCAGATACTATAAGCAATAAGTCAACTATATTTGGAGTATGGAATGATTGTAAGGTGTACATGTCAGACTGGCAGGTTTCATTTCCTCTTGACCTAAATTTCATGGTTCATTGGACAAAGTTTAGTTTCTGTGGTTGGTCTATTTCTCAGACACTATAAGCAATAGGACCACTTTATGTGGTGTATAGAATGAGTGTAAGGTGTACATGTCTGACTGGCAAGTTTCATCTTACCTTGACTTTATTTTAATAGTATATTGGACAATGTTTAGTTTTTGTGGTTTGGTCTATTTCTCAGATACTGTAAGCAATAAGGCCACTGTATTTGGTGAATGAATGATTGTAAGGTGCACATGTCTGTCTGGCATGTTTTATATGACCTTGACCTAATTTTCATGTAAGTTTTCATGGTTTTGTCAGTTTATCATATACTTTAAGCAATAGGTAAATTATATTTGGTGTATATAACGATTGTAAGGTGTGCATGTCTGTCTGGCAGATTCATATAACCATGACCGCATTTCATGGTTCTTTGGTCAATGCTAAGTTTTCTTGGTTTTGTCATTTTATCAGATATTATAAGCATAGGTCTACTTTTTGGTGTATGGAATGACTGCAAGGTGTCATATAATATTAAGAAGATGTCTGTCTGCCAAGGTTAATATTACCGTGACCTCATTTTCATAGAACATCGATAATATTAAACAGCAAAAATGATGAGCAAGACAAGATATACAAATGAGCCAAAATTGTCAGTTGCCTACTCATAGTAGTTATTGTCATTAAATGATAATTTTACCCTTTAATGTGTAGGGCAAGAACAATAGAAGATAAAGGAAACTATAAACAAAAGAAATTATCAACAAAACAAGATTTACAGAAGTCAACAAAGCCTAAATGGTAAGTCCACTTCTATAAAAGTTATTGCCCTTGAATGATGATTATTATGAAAATAAGAAGATGTGGTATGATAAATGAGAAAACTATCCACCAGAGTTCAATTAAGTGGATGTAAGCAATGCAATTACTTATTAGAGGCCAATGATGGCCTTTAAATAATGAGAAAACCCATACCCTATACATGCTATAGTCATCTATAAAAGGCACCACATACAAAATTTGAAACAATTCAAACTTCAAATATAGCGGGCTAATTTATAACAAAACAATTTATGAAAACAAATATGACAGACATGAACCAACATCAACCACTGAACTATGTACAGGCTCCTGATTTTGGACAGGCAGAATATGGCCGGGTTGATATAAAAATAAGATGTGGTATGATTGCCAATGAGACTTTTCTCCACTAGAGACCAAATGACATAGTTAACAAATATAGTTCACTGTACAGCCTTTGACAATGAGCAAAACCTATACCGCGCATAGTAAACTATAAAAGGCCATGAAATAACAAATGTAAAACAATTCAAAGGCGAAAGGTAAGTGCCTGATTTTTGCACAAAACAATAAACGAAAACAAATATGATATATAACAAATGACAACCACTGAATTACAGGCCCCGACTTTGGACAGACACTTACAAAATGTGGCATGGTTTAACATGTTTGCAAGCGCCAAACACTCCCTAACCACGGACAGTTCAATATAAAAACTATAAAATCAGTTGAAAAGGGCTGTTTTCTGCTCTTTGGTCAGGTTGTTGTCTCTTCTCAATTTTATTAACTCATCAGAATGCAACAAAGCAGAAAAACAGCTACCAAAAACACCGACCGGACGTGGCTGGAAATTTATTCTTTCCTATAACAAAAAGACTCAACGTACAGATCTGTTAGTACTCACAGTTACTGACAGCTAATTTAAAGCCAATAACAACTAAAAAAAAAATATGTTGTGAGCACTCAACTCACCGCTAACCTGGGACAGTGGTTTTATCAACAGCACAACATTTGAACAAACTGTAAAAATTGTTGCAATTGGCTCAACTCAAAAGATTGCAAGAAGGCACAAAAACAACTAATAGAAAGACCATAGACACAAAGCACTGAAATAAGAATACTCACAATTAATATTCAAATGAAAGTTTATCAGAGTGTTCATAAACATGATAAAATAGCCTTTTTGTTGTTGTATTTCTCCATTTATAACATTTTTTAGTTTTGTGTATTTGTAGGTCAGACATCTTGGTTTTCACGATCATCAACAGGTCAATACTGAAGAGAAAACTTAAAGTTGATATTTTTCTACATTGTTTGCTTTTTTATTAATGTGAAATGGAATGTGTTTTTCCTACAAAAGAAATAGGAATTTCAACATAATGACTATAAACAAAAGGAGTCCTATCATATATGCACAAGAACATAATCGTGTAAATGCAACATAAATATTAATTGAAAGAAGGGACAAATGGAGAAAAATTAGTATTTTGTTGTCCAAATGAACAATTGCTTTGTCCACTCATTTACATCGCTCCATCTAATAAAGATGTACGGAGGAAGATCTTTGAAGAACAAATTGCAAAAATGTTTTCTCTAAGAATTGTAGGAATAATTCTAGTGGATGGAATAATTTATTTACTTGACTCTTATATAGTGGATTGAATAATTGTACACAGCAAGCTGAAACAAGAAAACAAAAACTTAACATGAAAAGTGTTTATTTTATTAATTTTGTAAATATGAACATAAATATTATGAACACCACAAATGGTATAAAATTCAAATCGGTTGCATATTCATGTATTGCAATGAAACAATAACAAAGAAAACTATACCTCGTGAAAAAGTAAACTATAAACTGTGCTTTGTCAATTTATTCAGTCAGAATATGAAATATTTTTTCAGTTCTAGTTTTCACAATAAAATAAACAATACTGTTCGGTGTGAGCCTAGGCTCCGTGTTGAAGACCGTACTTTGACCTATAATGGTTTACATTTATAAATTTTGACTTGGATGGAGAGTTGTCTCATTGGCACTCATACCACATCTTCTTATATCTATCTAAATACAAAGATTTCAAAACAATACTTTTTTTAATTCAGACATGTCATTATTTTATTTCAGTTGAAGGATTTTATTTGATTGACTTCAAATAAAATCCTTCAAACCTTTATATTATAGTTTAGTGACTAGCATTTCTAATACTACATTAACTATCATATTATAAACTTATGACAGTTTACTACCAAACAGAGTTCATTGTAACATACATATAAATGTATATTTATAATTTGAATCCCATGGTATTTTATTTTGTCCCATGGGATTTTATTTTCCCATGGGATTTTTCTGTCCCATGGGACAACAAATATCCCATGGGACTCATTTATTCCATGGGACCCAAATTAATTCCATGGGATTTAACCAAAATCCCATGGGATAATGTTCAATCCATTGGGATTTTTTCCAGTCCCATGGGATTTTGAAAATCCCATGTTTTCTTAATCAAATTGCAAAATATATTTAATAACAACAGCAAAAAGCAATGAATTTATTGAATCCCATGTAATTCTGTACATGTTGGTTATATACATGACACTGTAGCTCTAAGGAAAGGCGGAGGCGGATTTGCAAATGAGTGTTTTGCAAATTAAAAGTGTCCAGTGTTAATGTACAAAAACATGTATATACATATTGTATCAGTGCCGAACCCATGCCCATGGTTAAATGAAAACAAATATATGGATGTGTTGAATATTAGGATGGGATTATATTTATTATGATAAAGTGCCTTGTTAACGTTACCAGTATTTTTGGAAAGAGGTACTCATTATTTTTGTCTTTTATGCCCCATCATTGCAGTTATGGCCCTTAAAAGACCACATTCTGTATGTACCTTTAATTCAGTGATTGTTGTTTGTTGCTGTATATCATATTTGTTTTCATTCATTGTTTTGTACTTAAATCAGGCCATTAGTTTTCTTGTTTAAATTGTTTTACATTTGTCATTTCGGGGCCTTTTATAGCTGACTATGTGGTATTGGTTTTGCACATTGTTGAAGGCTGTACAGTGACCTATAGATGTTAACTTCTATGTCATTTGGTTTTCTGGTAGATAGTAGTCTCATTCGAAATCTACCATATCTTATTTTTATACATGTAGATTCTGTCTCTTACTTTATGTTTTTCATTGACATTTTGGATTCATTTTAAGAATTTTCAACTGTCATATACTTTTCAAATACACTTTAAAATCTGTATAGAGTGCATTTGAAGAAAGTTCTGTTAGTATAAATGAAGAGAACATTTGCATTTTCAGCAAAAGTTGGGGTTCGATTCTCCATCAGAACATACATGTATGCACTTCTATTACAGACAAAATTTGAATATACATTAATTTATTTGAAGGATATATATATATAATATTGCTGTAGTCAGTCTTGTACCTCGAAATAATTGAACTCCCCAAACTGTCTGCTTGTTTGTAATTGGCTCAGTTCTGGTCATGGCTATTGAGACCATTACTTCCTCGCTTGGAGCACTTTTGCATCTAAGAGTTTTGTTTGTAGGATGATTTATATGTTTAGGAGGCTCAGTTTCTATTTCTACGTCGAATAACTCATTGTCCGACTGGGAAAATTCTTCCTCCGGCTCCGATACGACAGGCTCGGTCATGGTGTTTTGCAGTGCCAAAATCACATAAAATTCACGTCTAAAAGCCTTCTTTATGACCCCATTTTTGTGACATTAAATAACGTAATGTCTAGCAAAATTTGCGTTAGGCTTTTCATGGTTACTAGTAATAAGTTTGTATTTTTAACCCCAGTTCGTTGTTCAGTTATGCCAATCGGCAATGGGGTGGTCATGTTGTTGCTTTCACGTGGAGGAGACGATTTGTACATGCATACCAAAAACAACAAAATGATAATGAAGTCCCAATCAAACATTTTATTTTTTTACAATATTTTTACAAATTAATTTCATTTTTTTGTTATCTAATAGAAAGTAGGTCGTATAAAGTTAGGCGTAACGCGGAACAGCCAATTTTGTGTATTAATGCATTTGCGCTAAAGGTAGATATACTGTGATTATACTGGTTGACGATAATAGGTCGTCATATTAAAATAATTAAAATACAACGACGGCAGTCTCGTCTAGCTGACACAAATTTGCTGCTTGAATTTTTTATATCTGGTATAGTTATCATAAAAGCAAAATTGATAAAAAATATGTTGGCAACAATTTATATAAAGATTCAACTTATTTTGGTAATTTCATTTATTTTTAGATAATGTCTTACTGATCGGTATTGTTATTTCAAGTTTTTCATCTACAATTGTCCTTGCAAAGGTGCTAAAATGTGTTAAAATCAGCAATGCGACTTATTTGAAGATTTAGCTGACCTTTGTTGCTGTTTAGAGATCTCAATCATTTAACTTTTGCGTAGATCATATTTTCCCTCAAAGAGTTATTCAAATGGTTCTTTAACGTATAGATAGCGCGAAACTCTCACCACACCAGGCATCGGATAAACGACCGGACGAAGCAGCGTATCTATGCATTCGAACAGCCAAACGGACGCACCCTTTAACATGGGTACACTGTCGGATGAGAGAAGTCCAAAATGTCAATATTTCTATACCCAAGTCAATCCTTTGATTTTAATGATGATGATGGATGGATGCCATGCTTAACGTCCAGTGGCAAATTAATATACATATTCAATATTCAGTATACGAGAACATGCTAATGTAATATGAATATTAACCCTGCTTTGTACTAGACCGACACGCTGAGCCAGATTCTTAACGTGCTAGTTCACAAGGTAACAGTCCGCAGGAAGACATGTCACATTATCCGGACACAATATTCTGACTCCAAGCCGACCAGTCTTAAAGTTTGCTCTTACCCTTAATGCCACGTGCTTAGCGGAGAAGCAGCAAATACCAATTTTAATGTTTGGTTTGACCCGGCGGGGTTCGAACCTCGACCTCCTGCACTCGAGGCGAACACGCTTCCACGACATCACCATCAAGGCGGACCCTCGGTTTTGAATAAAAGAGATAAAGATATTCTTTAATGCGACAGTAACCGAACGACACAGAAAAATCAAACCATTAAGAGTCAACATACAGTCTTTTGTAATAGAAGATGCGTATGTAGAATTAAAACCAATTGTTCAGAGAACAATTGAAGGTCTTCCATCCGTAAAGATCTAGTATTTTGATAAGAAAATAATAAAATTCGGTTTAAAATGTCATTTCCAGCGTCAAATGATAGCTTATTGTACGCTGATTCCAAAATATATGGTTTCTATACATTTTTTAAATAAGGAGATAATTTGTTACTTCCGGTTTGAAAAATGTTACTTCCGGTATTATTTGAATGTTTACTTGACACTGATTCCAAAATGTATGGTTCTATATACTTTTATATTAAATAAGGACAAAAATAGCTACTTCCGGTTTATACAAGGTCACTTCGTTTCGCTTTTCTAAGGTCAAATGGCAAAAAAGTCCCATGACTTTATCATGTATACATGAGGTAAAAGCAAAGGTCAAAATCTAGATGGTCAAGTTTACCTATAACCTTGAGCTCAATTTCAAGGTCATAAACCAAGGACCTCAAATCAAAAGACCCTGGGTCTTAATTATATTTGGTTAATGAGTTATATCACAATACGCGTATTTTAAAATACAAGAGGAGAAAACTCTAATTTAATGTAAGCGTACCCTTTAAACCAATATGTATGTCTTACGACATGTCACAACTAACAATTTAGTGAAAATATGTTGTCGATATCTTATACGTTGTTTGAAAAGAGGTGAAAATAAGCCAACATCAAAATTTAGAATATGACCTTTACCTTTGACCTCGACCATATTTTCTTCTTTTTTTTTGGACCAAGGACCTCAAATCAAAAGACCCTAGGTCTCTATCATTTATGGTTTACCAGTTACAATTACATTTTACTTATTTTAAATACAGAAGGGGAAATAACTCTCATATGGAGTCTCCGGACCGCTTCGGTCAAAATTATTTTTAAGATCCTAAGGATATAACGAGCAAATTGGTGAAATAATTTTGTCGTAATCTTTAACGGTTGCGAAGGAGATACGCACACAAGAAAACAGTGTTTTGGGAGATAGCTCTTACAATAAAAGTGTTCGGCTAAACAGAGTCAGTTTCAAAAGTGCAATAACTGTTCGATATCATATGCAAAAAATCTAAGCGACATCTTGCGAAACCACAAAGCACCGTAACAAGAAAATGTGGCGGAAGAAGAAAATAATAATAATAATAATAATTAAAACCAATTGTTCAGAGAACAATTGAAGGTTTTTCCACTCATATTAACTTAAGATAAGAAAATTTTGATAAAAACAATATGTCCGGGCTCAAATGATAGCTTATCACACACTGATTTTGAAAATACAATGTTTGAGGAACTTTTTCATCAATTAAGGAGATAATAAGCCACTTACGGTTAAATCAAAGTTCCTTAATAGCTTACTTTACTCTGATTCTAAAATATATAGTCTCTATATACTTTTGCTTAAAATAAGGGAGATAAATTGCTACTCCCGGTTTTAAAAGGTCATTTCTGGTTGACATTTTCAAGGTTATATGTCTACTAACCTAATGCAAAAGATCCTAAGGCTTTATCGTGTATAAATATGAATCTACAGCAAAGGTCAAAATCTGGAACGTTAATTTTGCATTTGACTTTGAACTCAATTGCAAGGTCATAAGTCAAGGACATCAAATCAAAAGACCCTAGGTCTTTATTATGTATGGTTAATGAATTATATTACTATACGCATAATTCTAAATATAAGAGGGCTAAAACTTCCATTTAATGTTTACGCACCCTTTCAACCAAAATGTATGTGTTACGACAGGTCACAACTAACAATTTAGTTCAAATTATTTGTTGATATCTTACACGGTTTCTGAAAAGAAGTGAAAATGAGCCGAAATCAAAATATAGAACATGACCTTGTCTTTATTTTCTTTGATTTGGACCAAGGACCTCAAATCAAAAGACCCTAGGTCTCTATCACTTATGGTTTACCAGTTACAATTACATTTTTCTTATAAAAAATACAAAAGGGAAATAACTCTCATATGGAGGCTCCGGACCGCTTCAGCCAAAATTATTCTTAAGATTCTAAGGATATAAGGAGCAAATTGTTGAAAAAAATTTGTCATAATCTTTTACGGTTGCGAAGGAGATGCGCACACAAGAAAAACAGTGTTGAGGAGATAACTCTTCCAATAAAAAGTGTTCGGTTAAACAGGGTCAGTTTCAAAGTCGCAATAACTGTTCGATATCATATGCAAAAAATCTAAGCGACATCTTACGAACCACCAAACACCGGCGGAAGAAGAAAAAAAAAATAATAAAAAACCAATTGTTCAGAGAACAATTGAAGGTCTTTCCACATCAATTTTCTAAATTATTGATGAGAAGTTACTTCCAGTTTACTCAAAGTTACTATTGGCGTCCAAGCATAGGTTTCTTAATTCTGATTCAATAAATAAATGTTTCTATATATTTTGCCTGAAATAATGGAGATAATTGTCAACTTCCTTTTTAAAAAATCAATTCCGGTATCTCATGATAGCTTTGTTTACAGTTTCCAAAATATATAGTTTCTATATACTTTTGCCTGTAATGAGGAGATATTAGGTACTTCCGGTTAAGTGAAGGTCACTTCCGGTCTCAAAAGAAAGTTGCTACTTTTGGATTACTCAAGGTCACTTCCGGTTGACATTTTCAAGGTCATATGTCAACCAACAGTTTGCAAAAGACCCTGTGGCTTTATCATGTACCAAGTTGGAGTAATAATCAATTAACCTTAAATTGAATCATTTCAGGGACAATTACTCCTATAAGATGTCATGGGATTGTTTCAGACTAAATGTTTCATATCTTAATCATAATTAGGCAAACATTTTGCACTAGTTCTTGTATATTTATCTTTAAAAGTGACAGAGGAGATCATAAAACAAGGAAAAGTCAAAATTTAGAATATTACCTTGACCTTTGACCTTGGCCTCAATTTCATTTAAATGAACTAAGGACCTCAAATCAATATACCTTAGGTCTCTATCACTTTCCATTCATGCTATACATTTATATATCCCTTATGTCAAATACAGAAGGAAATAACTCTCATATGGAGTCTTCGTATTGCTTTGGTCAAAATTGGACAAAACATCCTGAGAATATAACGAGCGATTTGGTAAAATAAATTTGTCGCTTTTTTTACAGTAACGGAGGAGATGCACTCACAAGGAAAACAGTGTTCGGGAGATAACTCCTACAAAGAAAAGTATTCCGTTAAGCAGGGTCAGTTTCAAAGGCGCATAAACTGTGCGATATTATATACCAAACATCTAAGCGACATCTTGCGAAACAAAATTTATACGCAAGAAATAAAAGTGGCGGAAGAAGAAAAATATAATAATTAAAACCAATTGTTCAGAAAACAATTACAGGTCTTTCCACATCAATTTTCAAAGTTATTGAAAAGAAGCTAGTTCTAGTTTCTTTATACTGATGCGATAAATAAATGGTTTCTATATACTTTGAGTGAAATAAGGAGATAATGTGCTACTTCCGGTGAAGTAAATGTCACTTCCGGTCTCATATGATAGCTTCAATCACACTGATTCCAAAATGCATAGTTTCTATATACTTTTGCCTGTAAAACAGAAGATAATTGGCCACTTCCTGTTTATCGAAAGTCACTTCTGGTCTTTAGTGATAAGTTTATGTATTTATATCACAAACTATATGGATTCCGAGTATTTTTCCATGAAAAAGTGCAAAAATGGCTATAGTTATCTTTTCATGTTTACATAACTTTTGAAATAGCAAAATATACTGAAATGCAATAATTGGGAAATACAAGATAATTACATTGTTACATTGAAATAAAATGTATGACTTACCAGTACTAAAAGCCTTTGATGTTTAATAGTTACATCATCCTTCTTTGCTGATTAGTCATTATCAACTATTTCACCTCATGGCAGTTGTAATTTTATATATTATACAATGCACAGGAGCTAACACAATTGAGTTTCATACTGCTGAGAATGCTGATTTTCCTTCAGGAAAATACATATCTTGATGATCAATTATTACATTCAGAATTCAAGGACAATGTCTTAAAGTTGTATGTTGATGCTGCTGCATATATATATTTTGGTAAACATATTTTTAAATGCTAGTCTTTGATTGTCACAGAAAGAATACTACTTAGAATTATGAAATAAACATTAACATATGTGTATAACTTTACGAAATTATCTATTTTAATCGTTCATCTTGATTAATTGATTGGATTGGGTTTTTTGCTTCACATCCAGTGGCAAATTTTTCATGCACATTCAGGATGACCAAACACCTGATCAACTACAATGGTCATATATGGTATTGGTTGCCAGAGCACTGTTTGTTATCAGCACTTAATCATTGTTAAGTGCTAATATCCGCCTCCTACGACGGGGACGAAGGGTAGGACTTCAGGAGGCATAATTTTTAATTAATGTACATGTTATGCTTAAAATCAAAATTAAAACTGACCTTCCTTTACTGTTCATATTTATGGCTCTGTTGGTTTTACATGTTGTTTTGCTGACCCTTTCAGTCATATGGAATGACTATTTTCAGTGCCTCGTGATAGCTGTAATATGTGGAATAATGGCAACCGGTGGATCAAGATATCCTTTTACATACACATGATCAATAAGAGTTCCACCTTTTGTTGTTGGACTACTTACAAGCTGTCTGAAGCCTTTTGATGACACGAAATTAAATACTGTACAACAACCTTTCAAAATATCGTGATTAAAATCACCAATTACAACAATTTTATCTGATAAGTCTTCCAATTTACAGATTAATATATCCATGTTCTCCAAATTTTTCTTAGATTATACCTCTGAGTTCTGTAAACAGTAGCAACAACAATAGTTTTACTTGTTATCTTGAAAACTATGCATGAAAACTATGCATTCTAACTTTGAGGTCAAGTTGCATATTTCAGTTTCTGAAGAAAGTTTGTAAAAACACCTACACCACCATGCTGCATTTCCTTTAAAGAAGAATAATAAGAATTGTCATCTTCGAAAGCTAAAGATCTGGGCAAATGAAACCATCATATCCCATCCTTTACAATATCAGGATCACAGAAGATTTTCTTGTCATTTTTTCAGCTTCTATACTTTCAATGTATAGACCCGATTTTGAGGTAACTCTGCTAAGGGCTACATATGCTTGACCATATGCAAAACATTTATTCAGATCAACAACACATTCTTCAACTGTTAATCCTTGAACTTTATGAATAGTGCAAGCCCAGGCTAACTTCAATGGAAACTGTTTTCGCACCCAATTGCGCAAAGGAATGTTTTCACTTGAAGGTTTCAAACCAACACAGCGTTTTCCACTAATGATGTTTTGTACCTTTGAATTTCTTCCTACTCTTTCATTATCAAAGTGAACATATATGGTACTTGGGAGGAATTAGGTGAGTAGTCTTTGATAGATATAACTGTTCCCATAACCACATTTACTAAACCATCTGCTGTGTCCTCATTCTTGATAAGCATTACTCTTGCTCCGTCGGCTAGAAGAATAGATATTGGAAGACTAGCATCAGACTTAGAACAATGGAATTTTTCAGAGTCAAATTCCTGAAGTTTTGTCTTTTGAAAGTCTTGTGCTTCAATTAGTTTTGAGTCTTTACATAGCTTCACTATCATCTCCTTGTTAAAGTTATCAACCTCTGCATTTGTAGAATATATGTGCAAGGCTTCATCGGGGCCATCACCAAAGCAGTGTTTTAATGTTTCTTTATCAGAAGATGACAAACTTTCATTTTTCTGCTTAACACGCAATCTATTCAGTAGTTCTGCAAACATTCCATCCTCACGTTGGCGCATTATTTCATCCAACTCAGCAATTTCAAACAAGCAATTCCATAGCTGATTTGAAGGGTTTGCAGGATCGTCTACATACAATTTGTCTACCCTTTTAACAGGTGGTAACTGATAAAATCGACAACAGCAATTACTGAAACACCTCCAAATAAACAATTGTCTAGTCTTTTTGACTTGTCTAAGTCGCTCATGAACGAAAACAACAATTTCTTATTCGCCATTGAAATTTCATCAATAATTAAGATTTGCAAATTTTCGAACTTTGTTCTGAGTGAATTAATTTTGTCTTCATTTCGAGTTGCATGATCAGGTGAAAGTGATTTGAAAATTCCAAGAGCACTATGAATTGTCAATCCATGGATATTTAATGCAGCCGTTCCAGTAGGAGCTGTTAATAGAACTGTGAGATGATCTGGATTATTTGTAGTTTGTGCTAGTATTCGTGTTGCTTCATATTGAATACACTTGATTAAGTGACTTTTACCCGTTCCTGCTCCTCCAGTGATAAATACATGTAAAAGGCTCTGGTGTTTTTCCATTTGATTTCTGAATGCACCAATCTCTTACTTTATAAAGAATTCTTCTCTGTTTCACATTCAAACTTCTTAGCCTCGGAATAATTTCATTTTTTGTGAGAGAAACAGACAGCAAATTAGTTCCAACAGATGATGAGCTCTTTTCATTATTTAAATCTGGTATTGATAAATACTCCTCAATCACACTTGTTACTTTACCTTCATCTATACATTCTCTTCTGTTCACTTCTGCTTCTGGACATAACTCACAACAAGCATCTTCCTTTGGATCTTTTTCGTAAAATTGCTTTTCTGCTTCCTCTAAATCATGACCATTTTCACAAAATCTGACATGTTTTTGATAACAATTTCTTTCACAGGACCTAATGTGTTATCCCTTGAAACTTAACACTACCACAGGTGAAAAAATTCTCATATGTTTGAAACAGTGGTGGTTTTAACTGTTCATCATATCTGTATGGTAAATAAAGTTACAAAATGCTTTGATAGTATTTTCCTGGGGAATATTCCTGAGAGAAACGTGGATATTTTATAACTGCAGGTGAAGTTCTCGTGCGCTTTCTAATGTATCCAAGTGAGCCATCAAGTTTGAAGGTTGTTTCTTTATTTATTGTCTGTGGTAATTGTGATTCAAGTATAACAATAGAACAGAAACTTGCAAGACACATTTTAATAAAGATATCAATGTGTGGTCTACCTTTATATCTATCAACAATATTGTTCATCCAAGTACTATTTTCATCTTCATCTTCATCTTCATCTTCACTGTCACTATTATGCCTTTTTCTTTTTGAAGACTTACAATTTTGTTGTTTCTCTAGGTCTTTCAAAGGAATGCTCATTCTACATGGATTTTCACCAACAGGTATAAATTCTACTTTCCTAGAACACTCTCTTAATCTCAATCCAGTTACTCTGAACACTGCTTCCTGTGCACTTATCTCTCTATGGTGTAAGTATGAAGTTCCAATTTTTTTCATAGTCTGTTAAGCATTTAAATTTCCTTCTTCATCTTCATTTTTAGTCTGTTGGAGGAGTAATCCTAGCTCTCGCTCAGCTTTACTTATGTAACTTATAATATATATACAACACAGGAAAATACATCCAAAATATATTGTATGTCCATGTTTGCATCCCAAGCCCTCAAAAGATGTGGGTTATACTGATTGGTGTATATTTCGTTTGGCTGACGTTTAAGAACTACTGTATTTCGATTGGTGATAAAACAATAATATTTTTCGAAGCTTTCTTGAGTTAGTCCTGCCTTCTTGAAAATTTCAGATACATCTAAGTTTTCCTCTTCATGCTTTTTTATAACATTATAAGTCTGACAATATTTCCTTTGCTAATTCTTCCTCTTCCTCTGAATCTTTATCTGGATCACTTGGTTCTGAGATAAATGTTTTAGTTAAGGAGGTCTTAGCAAATTAAAACGACATACTGTTCCCTTTTTCTTACAAAATTTTGAATGCTTTTTGCTGTGTTGGTGTACTGCCATAACAATGTAATGCAACTCTTTGTCTTCCTTTTCATCTGGTATCGCACATGTTATGTACTTGTCGATAAAGGTAATAACATAAGCATTATCATCTTTGCCAAATTTTGGAGCATTTTCTACTCTAAACAAACAATGTGTGTGGAGAACCTCTTTGTTGAATTCAACTCTGTAAAATAGTCGATTATTTTCCCTATTGGTTCAGCTTCTGACATGATAACATTCTTCAGAAATGTATGAAATCTATGATCAAACATTCTTGCTGCTGTAACAGGATTGCTACAAAGAACTTTACATTTTTATCCCATGTCATATTTTCACTATTTCTCATGTCACCTTGCTGTTTTAAAATTGTGTTTACTATTTATGACCATCTGAAGTCTGCAGAAGAAAAAAACAGAAGAATGCAGGGACACCTAACTGTCTTATCATTGCAAATATATCTTTTCGTGAACTTTGCCAATAGGGAGGAGTTCCACGAATAGGTTTTAAATATTTTAAAGCTTCATCTTTTTAAATAATTCTTTTAAGGTTTCCTTGTTGCAAAGCATTTCTCTAGTAACTTTCTTTCCTTCTTCGAAAAGGGAAATTGTTTTCTAAGAGATATCTGGAGTTTGAAATCACGCTATTGAGCATTGTTAAATATTGACTGAAAAATATGTAGTTAGTATCTCTAGCAAATCTATTTTCAACACTCATCAATTGAAGATTAAAATACCTTCCAATGGTAAGTTTTTCATCACGGTCTTCATCTGAAGTATTTTGACCTGACGGAAAGTGTGCAGGAAAGGTTTTAGCTTCAATACCTGGTTCTTTTAGAACACTAAGAGGATTGTTATTTCCTGCTGGAGCTAAATTTAATACTTGATCAAAGCATAAATCTAAAGCCTCTTGTCCTATGTCAGCAGGTTGTAAACAAGTATCTAACTGAACACCACGTAACTTATCATCAATGTAACTGTACTGTTCGCTTTCTTCTTCTCCTTCATTGCCTACTTTTGAAGACTTTGACATGTTTTGAGACGCATCATTCTGTATTTCTTCATTCCTCACCGACTCAGTAGAATCAGAATCAGATTCAGATTCATCATTCACTTCTTCATCATCATTTACCTCTGGAATAGGGTTTATCCATTCGTCATTGATAGCGACATCTTTATACCATACGTTTGTATCCTTTAAATACACAAGTGCTTGCTCCAAATGGTTTGGTCTAACAAATTGGTATTTGTCATAGCCTTTGTAGTTGAGCTTTCTCTTCAGTTTAACCTTAAGTTAAAGACTTTCATCTTCTGATCGTGGTAGTATGGTAGTAACTTTTTTCAAATCAGACGGCACACAAACTACAGGTCCATGAACCCCTTTTTGTCCTCCTTTTGGTAAAGCCATTATCTTCATGAATGGAATGTTCAGGGCTATAAGTTGTTGCTCTATTGAATTTAGCTGTTTTAATTCTAAAGGAACATCTTCAAGCATTAAACCATTTGAAAACGAATCTGCAGGTATTTTACCTTTCATCATTTTACGATGACAAGTATAACAAATCCATAGACTTGTTCTGCATGTTCCTTCAAATGCACAATGTGTATTGCAGTCATCTGTACATTTGAGTTTATATTTCTCTGTTGTGCATGAATCATATATAGAATTATCATAGGACCCCTTTTTACAGATAAGAACCTGTTTCTCAAAGAACAGCCTCAAGCAACAGGAACAAACACATTCTCGACCTTTCGCAACTGCATCTTTAAATTTTCGGATAACTTCAGTTATTTGTTTGTTTTCCTCTTTAAATTGTCACGACGTGTTTCTGTTTGTTGTTTAACTTTACATCTATGTGAATCATCATCTGCATACTTCTGTATACTTGCTTGTTTCACATGTTCTTTGTGCTTTTCATCTTCCTTATACTTTTGTTCACTTGCTTGTTTCACATGTTCTTTGTGCTTTTCATCATCCTGATACTTTTGTACACTTGCTTGTTTCACATGTTCTCTGTGCTTTTCATCTTCCTTATACTTTTTATACTTGCTTGTTTCACATGTTTCTTGTGCATTTCATCTTCCTTATACTTTTGTACACTTGCTAGTTTCACATGTTCCTTGTGCTTTTCATCTTCCTTATACTTTTGCACACTTACTTGTTTCACATGTTCCTTGTGCTTTTCATCTTCTTTATACTTTTGTACACTAGCTAGTTTCACAAGTTTGTTGTGCTTTTCATCTTCCTTATACTTTTGTACACTTGCTTGTTTCACAATTTTCTTGTGCTTTTCATCTTCCTTATACATTTGTGCACTTGCTTGTTTGACATGTTTCGTGTGTTGTTCATATCTTCATACTTATATATACTAGCTCGTTTCAATTTTTCTCTGTACTTGTCATTTTCTTGATATTTCTGAATACCAGATTGTATCAAGTAATCTCTGTAATCCTCAACTGTTTTATATTTCTGAGTTCCATATTCTTTTAAAGCATCTCTGTAATCCTTGTCCTCTCGATATTTCTTAATACCTGCTTGTATTAAATTATCTCTGTATATCTGATCTTCATACTTCTTAATTTTTTCAAACGTGTTCCTTCATTTTCCAATATTTTCTTTTCAGCGTGTTAGTCTTTCTTGCTTTAAATTCCTCATCTTTCCTGTACCTCATCCTTTCTTTTTCAGCTTTTGATAAGACTTTTGATTCATCATCCGAATAGTTATCAGAATAATTTATTTTCAATGTTAGCACCTCATATTTCCTATCAAATTCATACGTTTTCCTTCCAACTGGACTAGATTGCATTCTGTTTTGATACCTTGACTTTTGAGTTACAGCTGTGCCAACTTCGTAGTGATTGATGGCAGTCAGATGTTGTTGATAAATAGCCTGAACATTAATTTTGTTTTGCTACATAATTGAGATGCAGAATATTTAATCCATGAATCATTGTAATAAGTGTAAATGTCCGTTTTAAGCAGGGGTGCACATGCTATAATCTCCAACTCAGTTCCCAAAACATTATTTTCGTTCATCTGGAGAGTCTGTATGTGCTCTATGACAGTTTTAAATCTTGGCTCTAAAAAAGATTTAAATATTTCTGCATTTCTTATCAAATGATCAACTAAAGCTTTTCTTATATTTCCAAAAAACTCTTGTCTATTTGAAAGTGCATATGAAATAGCTCGAAACAAACAATTTCCATCACCTGTGATAGATTTGTAGCAGATGGGGGCCCATATCAAAAATATTATTGGTGATTATCTTGTGTATATGCTTGGTTGGTATCTTCACAGTGAGACAAAGCTTTTTCTTTGCAACAGTGTTGATTGGTTTAAAATCAAAAGACAAGTCAGTTGCAGACACAATTTCAACATCAGATTCATTCTTGTTGATATCATCAATAAAAGGCACATCAGCATTACTTTCAGAGCTATAGCTGTCAAACGTTAGGTTTATTTTTGTGAAGGTCTGGATTTTCTCGTTTACTACTTTGACAATTTCAGGCAGCCCATAGTCACTGGTGTTAATTGGTGCATGGTTTTCAATATCGTTATAGTCAGTGTTGTTTTTAGGAACTTTATGGTCATTGTTGTACATAACAGGTTCTCCAACTATAGAGATGCTTACTCCTGTAACCTCAAACCACTGATTTTGACTGGCTCCTGATACCATGTTGCAACAGTATTGATAACGATGATCTAGACTGCTCAATTTCAAAAGTAAACTTTTGCCATTACTGTGCTTTAAACCAAACTCGTTTCCTGCATGTGAATCAAACAAAAATAAATCTTGACCATGTTTCAAGGCTGAAAATGAAGTATCATATGCACATATAAAGCAAGCATCATAATCTACAAGTGATTCCTGTAAAGCTTGGTCTAATGGCAAAGAATTACCACATTCACTTAAATCATTGGTTTCAGATGTATCTATTACAGCAGATATCGACTCTTTTAGTGACAATTGCATCAATTTTCCTGAAATATCTAATATTGTTGGTAGGTCTGATATTAGTAAGTGATGATTATTACCACTAACACGACTATATAAATCATTTCCATAAATCAGAACTGTATCTAAATATTTCTGATCCCAATAGGTTAAATCTTTAAATTTACTAAAAGCAAGAGCTGAACAACAATTTGCCACGCATTGTTTACCACTATTAATACTAAACCTTATATCTCCTTGGTGAAAACTACCTTGCACAATTGTATTTCTAATACATGATCTACTAACCTTTACACAATCCTTAACCACAGCTGTGTTGTTTTTTTTTTTTTTTTTTTTACATTGTGATTTGGATGTAGTTTTGTTCTTTATTTTGTTTTGAATTTGTTCCAATTGAACTATTTCACTCTCTGTTTCTGTATATGGACAATGTGGTTTAGATCTAGTTGTTCAATCAGATGTTTATACTTCTTTTAATAATCCTATTTTCATCCCTTTTTTCAATCTGATTTTGATCCAGTTTTTCTGTCTGATTTTGATCAAGTTTTTTAATCTGATTTTTATCCAGTTTTTCAAATAGCTTTTTATCCAGTTTTCCAATCTGCTTTTTATCCAGTTTTTCAATCCGATTTTTATCCAGTTTTTCAATCCTATTTTGATCAGTTTTTTAACATGATTCTGGTCTAGTTTTTCAGTCTGATTTTGTATTTCACTTTTATTTTGATATAGATTATCATCATCTTTATTTCTCATGTATTGATAGTTTGTAGAGCTGATGCTCTGATCTAGTTTTTCATTTTCATTCTCATATAAATGTTCAATTCTATTCTCTAATATATTTTCTATTTCATTTTCTAATATATTTTCTATTTAATTTTCTAATATAATTTCGTCTTTTCTACAGTATATTGACATTGTATAGATATAATGCTCTCATCTACATCTAAATTATGACAGTTTTGAGAGATGACGCTCTGATCTAAATCATGACAGTTTTGAGAGATGACACTCTGATCTAAATCATGACAGTTTTGAGAGATGACGCTCTGATCTAAATCATGACAGTTTTGAGAGATGACGCTCTGATCTAAATCATGACAGTTTTGAGAGATGACGCTCTGATCTATATCATGACAGTTTTGAGAGATGACGCTCTGATCTATATTTTGAAAGTTTAGAGAGGTGTTGCTCTGAACTATATTGTGACAGTTTAGAGAGATGTTTCTCTGATCTTTAATATTTGATTGGTTGTTGCACTGATCATCGCTAAAATTATTGTTTTTTTTCCTGTCTACTTTTTCTCATTCTTTCTTTATTTTCTTTCAACTTGGTACTTCTTGCTTTTTTACTTTTCTTTGGCATTATCTGAAAAAGAAAAAGATATATGTATATATTATTCAATATCTTACATTTTAGTTTCTCAAATAATAGAAACAACTTCATGATTGTACTGTGTTACACAATCAGCCTACTGTATAGTATGCTAAGAATATACAAATTGCTCTGGGATAACAAATACCTTGCAATGATTCTATATATATGTTAAATAGAAACAGCTTATTATCGATGATGCCAGAAAAGATCACATCGTAAAACCCTATACCAGTACTTTTTACGCAGTCATAAACAAGACATATACCACACATACATTTCCAACCATAAGACATCTGTGTACAGGATATTTATAGATTATTCAATTTTTATCTTTATAAAAATGGGGATTGTATCCATGGGACGCAGATGATTCCCCAGTTGCATATCATATAAAGTTATAAATGGACATAAACGAAGAACGGTAAAAGTGACGCTACCCAAATTTGTACTTGATATGAGTTTTGTGGTAATAAGCATTTTGTATAAGTTTAGTGACATTTGGTTTAGGCAAATTAAAGTTAGGGAACGAAAATATAGAACAGTTTCAGTGACACCACCAAAATTTGAGCTTGATCTGTATTTTGTGTTTATAAGCATTGTGTACAATTTTCATAACATTCGGTTCATGCAAACTGAAGTTAGAAAACGGAAACGAACAATTGAGCTTTTTTTCATGTGTAAAGGGACATAACTCTAGAATGGTTTAATTGACACCACCATAATTCGAACTTGATCTGTATTTTGTGTTTATAAGCATTGTGTTTAAGTTTCATAACATTTGGTTTAGGCAAACTGAAGTTAGGGAACGGAAACAGAAAATTCAGTATTTTGTCCATTTGTAAAGGGCACAACTCTAGAACGGTTAAAGTGACACCATCAAAATTTGAATTTGATCTCTGTTTGGTAAAAATAAGCATTGTGTTTAAGTTTCATAACATTTGGTCGAGGCAAGCTGGAGTTAGTTAAAGGAAACCAACTTTGGGACGTACGGACGGACAAGGATAAAACTTAATGCCCTTCCACTTAGGCAGGAGCATTAAAATAATGATTAAGTGATGAAGTTGTCAACAGATAAAGAGCCCTATGGATTGCACTCATTGTCTAATGGATGGAGAAAACAATTTTAACATTCAAATGTCACTAGAGAAGCGTGGACCAGTAAGTCTGCTAAAATAAAAATGATAATAGTATTCATTAATCATGTTAACTATACTTTTAAAAAAGCCAGATAATATTGAGATATTGAATAGGTCAATCCTGACTTTTTGATTTTGGGTGAACTTTATCTATCTCATCACAGAAGACCTTACAATAAACTCATCATAGATACCAGGATTGAAATTATATTTTTGTGCCAGAATGGTTTCAACAGTGACACTTGATAAAAAAAATGTTAAAAAGGCCAAATAAAGTACGAAGTTGAAGAGCAATGTATTATTATAATTTCATTTTTTCAAGGTAACAATGTTGTGTCTCAATACTGAAATGGCTCTTTCTTAAATAGTGGCAATGAAGTAATCAAAACACACACATTTTTTCTCACATTAAGATGTATCATTTCTAAAAAGTTCATTTGCTCTGGGGCAAGCGTTCATACATGTATGCCTTTGCTTCTTCCCATGTTTATTTACATCCATAATTAAGATCAAACAATAAGAATAAAATATTTAATACATCTACAATATATTCTTCTTTATTTTCTAATGACTCCTACCAAGTCTAATCTGTATATGTATCCAGGAAGATAACCGAAATTAATTCACGGACTTCACTGTGACCTATGAATGAAAAAGTATACAAATATAGCAAATAAATTATCAAAATCAAGTATGACAATGTATTTTCTGAGCCTAAAGTTTTAACTTCTGTGAATGTTTGTTTGCCTTGCTCTATGCAGATGCCAAGAATGATTACTCTTAAACCCTGTATAACTATTCAATCTAGTTAAGTAAGTTGAAAACAATTAGTTAAATCGATACTTAGTTTTAAGAAATGTTGATTTATTAATATTATGTATGTGCCTGTCCCAAGTTAGGAGGCTGTAAATCAGGGGTTGTCGTTTGTTGCTGTGTAACACATTTGTTTTTGTTCATTATTTTGAACATAAAACAGAGTGTTTGTTTTTCTCGTTTGAGTTGTTTAACATTTGTCCTTTGAGGCCTTTTATAGCTGATTATGTGGTATAGGCTATGTTGATTTTTGAAGGCCGTACGGTGACCTATAGTTGTTAGTTTCTGTGTCATATGGACTATTGTGGAGAGTTGTCTCTTTGGCAATCATACCACATCTAATAATGTTTATATTAACCGATGTTTTGTAAAAACTAGCCTTTCATTTATTTTTTAAATTTCTATTTTCAAAAACATCAACCATGTTTGAAGACTAATGGGGTGGGGTTTCCAACCTCAATTTTAAGAGATGATCATAAATTTATATTCAAAACCAAGTTTGGTTGTATGGTTGTTACATGATTTAAGTGATGTTTTTTTCTATTTAAATTTCCTTCTACTTTCTGCCGTAAAGCAAATATTTATAACCATACAGGTTCATGAAATATATCCATTACAAAAGATCATTAAAAGAATCATTAAAACAAATAGTAAAATAACCATTTATCTGGCCTGCTGCAAGTCAACTACCATGACTACCAAAAGAAGTAAAATATACTCGATATATATAAAAAAATAATACTTGGATGTGTTATTTAGATGCTATTTCTTGATCATGGAAAAGCCTCTGTCAAAGTTTTGTAAAATTTGTTGAGAATTCCTCGATCAGTAAAATGCAAGGAAATGAAAATATATTTTGAAAACTTTGATTCAGATATTGTCTCTTATAAACCTAAACAAGTTTCTGTCAAAACTTCATAAAAAATAAAATGTGTTTGATGAAGACTTACAAGATAACTTTACATTTGTCTGATTTTTAACTTTTGGCGTTAAATGCGTTATATTTAGGTACCATTTCTGTTTTATTGTTTAACCTGTTGGTCTCAAATAAGTTTGATTAAGAAACCTGTCATGTGCATATTGCAAGCATAACAGGATGTTTTTTATCACAAATCTGTTTTATTCCGACTGAATTATCCTTACCCAGATATAAAGTATGCAGCCAACTGTGACCTTTAGCTGATTTCACTACTAATTCTCCAGTAATTATAGTATGATCTGAAAATCAAAAGGAAAGATAATAGAACTGACAAATTCTTAACCGTAATATTTTCAGTATCAATATAAAATAGTAGTGACTGTAATTAGAACAAAAATGTCATAAAGCTTTGACATATTGTTATATATTTGAAAGTAAAGATTGGACAATGCTACACTAAATATTTCTTTACAAAATTTGGATTGTCAATTGATCTATAATTAACCCAGCATATTAAGAAAGACTCTTATAAAAGCAAATTTGTCAATGTGGGCAAGGATTCCTTTGTGTTTGAGGAAGAATACTTTAAATTTGTTCGCTTTCTAAATTGTTGGTCTCAAATGAGTTTTATTAGCTCAATGAATATTTTTCCTGATTTAAAACTAAATGTTTGGTCTCAAATGTGTTTGATGATGCCAACTTGTTTGTTTGCTTTCTGAAAATGTTCTCAAATGTGCTTGATCTTTACTTTTGTTACCCTCCTAAACTTTTGGTCTAAAAAGTGTTTAATGAAATTAACTTTATATTTGCTTGCTTTCTAAATTTTTGGTCTCAAATGTGTTTGATTAAGAAACCTGTCATGTGCACCTGATGGCATGAAAGGATTTGTTTTATGGCTAATGATTTTGTTTACATTCCTGTTGAATAATCCTGACTAAAATATACAGGATGCAACAAACTGTGACCATACGAGGAGTCCAGTGCTAATTCTCTAATGCTAATTATCTGAAAAAAAAAAAAAAAAAAAAAAAAAACGATAATGGACATGGTATGTCTTGCCTGTTTTACTTATCATTGAAGTTATGTTGAAAATTGGTAACATGAAGTTACAATTCACGCATAATTTAAACATGATAACATGGATAATGAGGTCAGTTAATATGAACTAGGACATGTCATTCTATACACTTAATTTAGTTGACCTGTTGATTATACCGTTAGTATCTGAGAAACTGACAAAATCATGAAAACTTATCACTGACCAATGAACCTGCCACACAGAAATATACACCATACAATTATTCTTCACACAAAATAAATTGATATTAGTATTTGAAAAAAAGACCAGAACACAAGATCTAACATTGACCAATAAATCATGAAGATGACATCAAGGTCAGATGATACCAGCTACACCGTACATTTATGGTACAATCACTCCATACATGAAATATAGTTGACCTTTTGCTTATAATACTTGAAATTCAGACCAAAAACACAAAAGCTAATTAACATTGACCTATGGACGATGAAAATGAAATCAACGTCAGATGATACATGTACCAACATGACTGACATGTACCCCTTAAAATCATTCCATACACCTCATATAGTTGACCTACTGCTTATACAAATGTTGTATCTGAGAAACAGACCTAATCGAATAACATAAACCTTGATTCATGATCCATAAAATGAAATTGAGGTCAGGGCATCTCTATCTGAGAGACATGTAGGCATTGCAAGGAACCCAAAGATCAAATATAATATAGTTATCCTTATACTCATAACCAATTAGTATTTCAGATTACAAAAAGATCTTTTTTCAAAAGTCGCTGAACCATTTACAATGGGGTCAAGGATAATGGACATGTGAATTACATAAACTTCTTAAATTAACATGATTATGGTATATGTACATGTACAAAATGTATCTGCACACAAAGTATGCAGCATCCAAGTCAACTACCTTTTGAAATATAAAGCTTTATACAAATAAATTACATCATCGTTGAAAGTTAGATATGCCAACAATGTATGTTTAGCATATCTACCATACTACCACATTTATCACAGGCGAGACAAAAATTAATATTTATATTCAACAAACATTTTGTATTAAGACATTGTAAGAATTGCAGGGCGATAAATAGTCCCCTACTGGCTAAATATTCATGTATTGGAACAAAATTCTAACTTGATCTATAACTGTCATGGTTTAAACTATATATATAACAAATATCAAATATATACATGTATCTTCAAGAATGAAAAAAAAAAAATAGCTGCGTCATGAGCGCATGCATGATACGCCCGTCACGTTTTCAAAGAATAAAGACCAATTACATGTACTTCTCAATGTCATATCAGAAATTTATAAAAAAAACTAAAGGGAGGATGTCTTAATAGATACAAATCAGTCACCAAAGTTTAATAAAACTGCTCAAAGCACTTTAGGGATGCTGTCCGAAAATTGAAAATACCCTTTTATCTGAATTAAATCCCACTAATCAGAACGCAAAATCTAAAATTTATAAAAAATTAAATGGGAGCTTACAACAATAGATATAAATAATTAACCAAGTTTCGTGAAAACTGCTGATGGCATTTTGAGTTATTGTCCTAAAACTGGAAAATCACCCTTTATTTAATGAATACAAATCAATAACTTGAAAAGTAAAATCTAAAATCAATAGCAATTGAAAGGGAGCTGATGTCAAATATATAAACAATTCACCAAAGTTTCTTGCCAATTGGTGAAAGTGTTTTCGAGTTATTGTCCAAAAACTGAAAAATACCCCTTTGTGTAATGGATAAAACCCCAAAACTCGGAAACGTAAAATCTAAAAGTTAAAAAACAAAACAAAAGGGAGCTCAACTCAATAGATATGATCAATGCACCAAATTTCATGCAAATTTGTTAAAGCATTTTGAGTTAAAGTTGGACATGTTGACAGACGGATGGAGGGATGGACCGACTGACGGACAACAGTATACCATTATACGTCCTGTCAACTGGCGTATAAAAGGGCAAAAATTGATTATTTTCGTGAATTTTCTAAGTCAAAAGACAATAACTCTGCACAAAATTATCAGACCTGAACAAAATTCAAACTTGATCTGTAACTTGTCATGATAAAACAATACACTAAAATGCTAAATATCAAATCAATATCTTCAAGCATCAAGAAAAAAGTGTGGAAAACGGATTTGCCCGACTGAAGGATGGACAGACGGAGTGCATGCTTCGTTGGTAGGAACTAATAACAAAGAAAAGGTTAAACAAGTCAACACATTT